>JAHZNB010001784.1:0-25933 GCA_027744295.1 Callyntrura guangdongensis
CGTGACCAAAGCTAAAGTTAACCACATTTCAAGTGGTTCACTGGCTATTGTACGAAAATCCCTGTAACCATATTATATGATATACTTTTATCCTGCTAGATGTGGTCAATATAGGCTAAGCCAAGGGCATAGGGAAGAGCTTTGAAAATCTCTAGAATCAAAACTATTATATGCTTACATGATCATCATAATTACCTACAGAAAATGTTTGTACAAGTACAAGTACACACGGACATAGGTATACACATTTGGGATGCGTTTATCGGCATTCAATTTAACAAATCGCACGCATAAATAATATGGCGAAAATAATATTCACTCTGATTTGTTTGTTCGAAACATATTTGGATTCAAACACAAACGTGACAAATTTCCATAAATGAAAGATCCGTGTTCAGTTGTTTGGAAATAAACCATAAAATGCCTTTATATTTTTGTCTTTTGCCAATAATAATGCTGAGAAGGAGGATGTGTAATGCTAAACCAAAAATTGTATTGATTTCTACGTTCGATAAATTTGCAAAACGAAGAAATAAAAATCCAATAAACCAGTCGCAAAAATAATACTACACAACAAACTGCTTATTATACCACTAAAGTACATACCCATAATACCTAACTCTACTCTCTAACTACCTTAGTATAAAAGCACATTATTCGTGTGTGCACCGAGTTGATCTAATCCTGTTCACGTGTGCAATGTGCCAGCGCTGAACATTTATTGGATTATCATAAAAGTTTGTGAAAAAAAACATTGACGGAGGATAGTAGTACCTTTAACTCTGTCGGTTGAGACTATCAGGAAAACAGAGAACTGGTTTTGACGACATCATGTTCTGCTAGTGGTTCTATGGAACAGAGGGCTCACTTGTGTGTCTCGTTTTGATTTCAACCGAATGCGGGAGTCATGTTGTAACAACGACATTTTTGTGGTGTCGCGGTTTCCCTTCTCGATGAGTTTTACCAGCTATAATCCACATATTTGTTTTTTTGTATTCCTTTTTGCCTCCCACTGTCGTCACCTTGTTTGAAAGTAAAAGTACACTCTCGATGAGTACTTTTGTTATAAAATAGTATTTTAGAGCTAATAGCACGACTGCTAATAGAATATTTTAAAATACAATTATTACACTAATTGTCCCCTTTACGAACAGTCACGGCACACAAAAGTCGATTATTTCATTTAAATTGCTACCAATACTGTTACTTCTACTCAAAAAACTCATCATCAGCAATGTAACGTATCGGTAGGTATAATAAGTTTTAATGATGTACCGAACGCTCCTGATGACATTTTTATTGATGTTGTATGAAATAGTCTAAGCATGCGTGACCGGATCTCATTGCTGTGCCAGTGCCAGTGATTATCTCACTTCAACATGCCCGTAATTGTGTTGTTTAATGAGCTATATAGTAACCACATTTTTTCAAAAGATTTCATTTCTTTTAAAACCACAAGATATATCTTTTTATTTATCAAAAACTACTGAAAAAGTGAGGTGATCAAAGTACTTTTTCACTTAACGTGCGTATTTAATAGCCAGTTTGTAATTTGCATCTAAAATATAATATTCAATAATAATGACATATAATGCTGGGCTCTTTCAATGAGGTAATAGGCTATTTTTGCCTAGGCATATTATTAATGAAATGTAAACACCAGTGCAGTGGCCTTGACCATGTCGACAACCACACGCATGTCATAATTTTTCAGAAAAAAAAACAACAAAGCAGAAAGAAAAGTCGTAATCTTACTTACAAATTCCTATACCTATTGCCCTTGCTAAAAGTAGAATTCAAGATTTTTGCGTACATTTTGTCGTGATTTACATGTTCATTAGAGTTGTTATTGCTCGATCGTTGTATTCAACATTCCATGTAGCACTGTACCCGTCCGTACCTCTAATTTTTACTTTAATTCGTATACTCACCCTCAGTAATATTCAGTTTTTTTCAAAGGTTTCACCATTAAAATGCAAATTAACTATCTTCATTTCGCTACCCTTGTATGCATGTAATTATTTTATTACAACCAGACACACTGTTCATACCTCAAGCCATTGGAATTCGGTACACATTTACTATTATGATGAGACATGATTACTATGTTTGTACATTAAAAAATTATTGGGTAAAGACTCGTTTCTGTACTTAAAATGCGACACAACTTTTCATTATCTCCGTGTTAGGCACACTAGTTTAATTGAGAGATAAATACATTTTCTTTATCAGATCATCTTCTGTCATATTCTCAATGTCCGTCCGCCAGCAGTCGCTTGTTGTTAAGTATTATATGCATAGTTATTGTAATCATCGGAGAATACGTGTTTTTGATGCATGTAGCTTTTGTACTTTTAATAATATTAATAATTAAAATAGCGTTTTAATAGAGTCATTTATTAACCGTGCGATGAATGTTATTAATCTAGCCTCTTACGAGCCCACGCACGTTGTCTTATATACGTTCTCTTTGTTCATTTATTTCAGGTGTCATTCCAGACTGGCTTGAAGGTAAGAATTAATGGTTGATTGATATAAACATCTATCATCACACCACTCACAACAGGAGTTACTTGTGTTCAACAGTGCTAACTACGGATAGTAAAAACCAAAAAAAAAAGTTTCCCTGTTGATGACGTTGATTATAATGACTGCTGATGTTTGTGATGGTCTATAACATACATTTAGGCCGACTAATGAGGACAGGTCCTGGGATGTTCGATTTAGATGACTTCAGTGTAACGAGCTATCTGGATGGAATGGCGATGCTATCAAAATTTGACATCAAGGATGGAAAGGTAAATACACGATCTTTTTACAACTCCATTTCTACGTGTCTATTATTATAATGATTCGTAGGTTTCATTAACAAACACATGAAATGTTTCAATAGAAAATAAACGATTTATTATTATCCCTCTCTCTCTCTCTCGACCTGTATATCTCGTTGCAAAGAGAGCGATAAAGCTAAAATCTATAAATATGACAAGGCAAAATAAAGCCAACTTTCCATTTTTTTTTTAAATCAGTGCTTGGCTGTGCCTATCTACTCTCTGATTCTACAAACCTTAAAATAATTTCGGTCCGAAGAAAATACACGCGAGGTATTTTGGCTTTTCGCAGCCCAAGTTAAAAACAGAATCTTATAATTAGTCAATCTAAAAACGGAAAAATTTAAAATTAAAGCAAAGAATTTGGTGATGATGATGGTGGTTATATATGCGGCGGCGTTGGTGGCAGCAAGAAATAAATATAGCAGCATCAATGAATGAACACACCAAGTTTATTTTCAACGTTTTCTTCTCGAATTATTTCTGTACATCAGCCGAGAGGGGTAATTTGGTGGGGAGCTGTAAATAGATTGGGTTTAAAATAGTTGAAAGCATCTGGTCCTCCGTTTCTGGCAATTATTATTAAAAGTTTAAATTTACAAGTTTCATTTTGGTATTTGGCGTTCTAAAAATTACTTGAAACCTAAAATAAAATTCTGTTTTTGGATTGACTGGGGTTGGCTATTTCCGGCCGTCATTGCTGAACTCAGCATTTCTTCTGCTACAAAAGCATTTGCTGCGGAGACAGAAAAAGAGAAGTATAAAGTGTAAGGCACTCTGTTGGTGTGTGTACACGGAGAATACAAAACTACAAAGCACACAAGCGTTTTCTATCCTTTATTTCCTTCATGTTACCTTCTCCCCTTTTTTGCTTAACCAGCTCTCTGGTTGGTAGTGCCTGCCTCGCCTCTTTCATTCTAAAATTTTACTTAAGCTCCCAACAACACCACATCATAATATAGCTTACAAAACGACGCGCACTGTCAACTGTTAAAATACATTAAGCGGATAGTTTCATACAAACAGAGGAAATGCCAAACGAGCAGACTTCTCATTCTCGTGGTAAAAGTTGTGCTTTAAAGAAAGACCCGCCATTATAAGAAAAATGTTTAAATATACCACGATATTAAATGACGTAGCTTCCCTACCTATGTATATAGAGCATGTGTCTTTCGGTTGTTGTATTTCCTTTGGAAGCAAACTATCATGGGAAAATGCTGTAAAACTTACGACGATGATGACGAGCATAGTGTCGCAGTACTCACAGGAAGACTGCGACTTCATTCATTTACATTACAACGTGTACTTGCCAAAGTTCAAAAAGAAACGCTACTCGAGACCAATTTGTATTGGTGGTACTTGTAATTCCATACAAATATATCTGTACTTTGATACATGCATACGTGGAGATACTGTACGACAATACGCCTCTATTTCCTCAAAAAAACTCATTTTTTTCAGCATCAACGATTTGCTGCTCGACGAGAAAACGACATAAGGCGTGTAAAACTTTGTTTTGTCTGATGTTAAATTGGGATGCTTGTCCGTGGAGATAAACTACGTTTTCTTTCCCTTTTGGCAAAATTATCATAACTACACGCGCACTACATATAGCAGTAAACCAGGAATAGTCACACTAATGAAGACGCAAGATAATACATAATTTCGAGTTTATCAATATTAATTTATTTTTAGTATTATCCAAAAAAGGTAACTAGTTTAAATCAGCAAAACTTTTTACTTTCACTAACTCATCATCATAATTGCTTCTCTGAAACTTGTAAGTGATTGATGACGCTATTTATATTGATGTTGTATACATTCCAGCATATTTCACATTGTTGGATTGGAATTTCATTGATTTGGAGAAAACACTAATAAGCGAAAGAAAAAAATCCTTTGACATCAATTTGGTTGACAAAAAGTTAAAATATCTATCAATCTAAACATGTGTATCATATAATCATTATGCCACATGATTCAAAAATAGATGCTAATGATGAGAAAGAGAAATAACATACTTTGCATTTTCATGGACTGTAAAAATTGTGTGTAAGTAATTTTGTTCTGACTCGTTTACTCCTAATTTTGGACGATGGGGGATATTTTTGCGAAAGTTAATTTCAGCTGTGGCTTTATTTATACAAGGTGTAAGCATAAAATTGGAAACGAAGAAGCTCTGAGGGTTTCTCATTTTCAGCTAACCTTTATATGAATTTTAGAATTAAGCCAAAGCCAACAAGAGGCACGTCAGCAGTATCAGCAACTACTACACACGATGAGCATAACACAAGAAAGAAAAACTAAGGGAAACTTTTATGTATGAATGTATGAGTGTATGAAGGAATAAGGGATATAGATAGACATCCCTCATTTTAAGCTGAGCATGTCTAAAAGTAGTAATCTAAATATGAAACTTTTAATTTTGGATTTGTTAAAATTGGAAATGCATGGGTTCGATCTTGTTCTCTCTCTCTCTCTTCTGTTTTCCTCTTCTTATTCTTTGCGTTACATACATCTCTCTCTCAGAATGACGGATCATACACACGCAGTTCATCTCACCTATTTATAAAAGCAGCACACATAATGTACTTTTAGAATCACGAGCTATTTCTGATATCCCTTCTTTTATTCATAGAGGTGCAGCAGGCGCTCGTGGTCCACATTTAACTTTTCTAAATCGGTTCTCTATTCATTTTTAAATAGCAATTTATTTTCGAACTTGGGTAAAAGTAACTGATCTAATTTTATTCCTGAAGAGAGCAAAAATAGGATATTTGTCTTTGACGAAAAATAAATGCTGGCTTATTTAAAAGCGTGTGTACACACACACATCATTATTTATATCCTCCTCTGCTGCTTTTCTCCTCACCTTATTTACAAATAGCCTGCTTATTATTAGCCGGCTCAAAATACATTTTGTTTGGATTACTACGCTATTTTGGACTGACTCCCCAATTAGATTTGATGAGCCATTTACAGGTTGAAGCCTCGATCCGCGCGCGGAAACAGAAGCCCTAAAAACGTTACACGGATGAATAAAAATATAACAAGTACGTCCGTGCATAATAAAATACAGTTGTGTGTGTTATGTAGGAATCGCCGAACGGGAATACAAGTGTACAAAAATATTTCGATTTTTTTTAGAAATTGGTAACAAAAATTCTTTTTAGAAGACATCTCTCTCATTAGGTACACTTCATACATAGAGTAGCTGTCAAGCATGCAACAAAGTCTTGACTATTCCATCAGATCTCTCGTTTTACGTCGTGGGTGCACATCTCATTCCCCAACAACAGACGTGAACATAAATACTTCCCATATTGCACTTTCATGTCTTGTAAGCTATAAAAAGACATGTTACAAGAATTTGAGCGTTCCTGTTTCCCCCACGATTCCACAAAAATTCAATTCAAGTATTTAGTATCACCACCTAGCATCACAAACAGTTGCTCGTAACATTTTTTAAAGCTTACCTGCGCCACGAGGAAACACCTGGATAAAATTAGAAATGCCATAAAAGTACCAACAAACAACAGCGAGGAAGTTTACTGGTACAACGGATACATTTTTTTAAAGGAAGATGTACATAGTACATATAATAATAAGTATTCACATCAGATAACACACAATCAGTACTTTGGCTAATTTAACTCTCTGATCAGCTCAACTTTGTTTTCCTAATAGAAACAAAATGACACAGTCGTGTGAGCTGTTCCTCCCATAAACAAAATTAAACAATGTTTAGCCTTTTTATTTATGCCACTACTACGCCTCCCTCCCACCCATTTCTTCCTTTTTTATTCCGTGTGTGTAGTACTGTGATGCTGTATTTGTATTTTGCTTCTTCAGGTAGCCTATAGCCAAAAGATGCTCGAGTCAGAGGCATACCAACGCTGTGTTTCTGCAAGAAGGCCTGTTTACGCTGAATTTTCTACCAGAGCATTTCCTGATCCAAATAAAGGTACATGCAAGCTGTTATTCCGTGTTTCACACTGTTGTATCTATAAATTTTTTAAGTACTTAAAGAAATATGAGCACTGAAGAGTGCCGGTCCTTTCACCTGAATCCCTTATTGCTTTGTAATGGCCGCTCTGCCCACACACAGTCTGTTCTATCAATTGCATATCTCTTTTGTAGTTATTCGTTATATTCCTTTGTTATCTCATTAAAGAATTTTTGCATAAAATTTTGCAGTAAAATCACTCCTAAATTGTAGATTGCAGAAATAAAAAATAAATGCAGGAATAATTAAAAAAGTTTTTTTAAATATAAAAAATCTTTTCTCTTTCTTTATCTCTTTCAGGATTCCTTCATCGGATGTTTTCGACTTTGGTAAGCCAGCAATAAATTGCAGTATTGCAGCTTGCAGTACAATAAATTGTCAATTTTATGTGCGCCATCCTGTCGAGTCTGTAGTTGTTGTAGCAAAACTTTTGTATGAAAATGGAAGATGTCTGGATTATTTTATGGTCCATGTAACTTCATCGTAGTATTTGGTACATCAGTTGACGAGAATCTCTGTGTCGTAAAACTCTCGTCGGCTTCATGGAGGACGGACAGCCACACACAGTTACAGAGAGTTTTGCTAGACTAAAATATTTTCCACTTAGTTTTTACGTTATGTTCTCTATACTTGACATCAAAATGGTGACACTGGGCAATTCCCTGGTTTAAACGAATGTCGTCATTCTACAGAATGAAAAAGTCCACCAAGTATGTTTCGTTAATGTGTACCAGTTCTTAGAAAGAGACAAATAGACTCAAGTACCCAAAAAAGTACCTTGTCATTGTGTCATATGCTTTGACTAAAAGATTATTTTTCGTGACGGCAAATTAGGTATTAGGTATTATCGATGATGCATTTTTGGCATGTGTGTGCGGGCGCACCACGTTCGTGTACGTAACATTAAACTTGCCGTCATTTCCTTTCTGAAGTCCTCCTCATCAACTTTTCAAAATCTCTCTCGATTAGCTTGTGTACGTATGTATACGGAGTAGAGTGGCTACATTCAATGTTTGCTTGTGATGGTCAATGAAATTAAAACGAGTGAAATGCAACGTAAATTTTAATGGAACGAAATTCATATTTGTGTGTGCTTGGCATTCATGATGATGATTTTTTTATGATTTCGATTGACTCTACACCACTTACCTTCAAAAGGTGCCAACGGATCTGACGGACAATAATGTAACGGCCATGTATCGTATTGAAAACGAAGTGCTTGCCGCCTCTGAAACTTGCTTTGTTCATACCATCAACCCTGAGACTCTTGACAAAAAGGAGCGTGTAAGTCCATAAAAATTGTCGAATAGACACATTCAAAAAGTTAGTTTACACTATTATGAATTTGTGCGCTTGTCTACATTATCTATTATCAATGTTTGTGCTAAATACACACACACATACATTAGATTCTTGCTCCCACCTCTCTCTCTCTCTCACGAGTTACATTTCAAATTCAGTGTCTCCATATCTCACATTTGCTTAATGCGCGTAGATACTCGATATTTCTGATTTACTTTACAGTAATTACAAAGAAAACTAAAAAGAATCTCGTTGTTTATACATTTTTTTTATTGTTTAGAAAGCCTATTAGCATTTGTGCTTGCACGATCTAAGCCAGTTGTGAATTATTATTTTTCCATCAAACCGCGCAATGTGTAATGCGTATATAAATATACTGAAAAAAATATTTGGCAGCAGTGTTGTATGCGGTAGGCTATTTTTATGACTGTGTCTCCTTCCTTTCTTTTTTTCTTCTTCTTTACTTCTTCCATTGCCCGTCTTACCGCCACCACCACCACTACCGCGCGTAGTCTTTGCCACAACCGTTACTCGACGTTTTTGTTATTACCTCTTGTCTCGTCGATCCTTGCATAACAACAACGTACGTACACGTACATCGTACAATTTGGTTGATGACATTTTTAGTTTCATAAATAGACATTGATAATCTCCCGTGCACAATATATTATTTTTTCATGCGGATCACACAAAGTTATGATAGCACACAATACTGTATTCGGCCCTTTAAAGAATGTGTCATCATGTACGTCGCTTGTTTGTTCATTATGAGCTATTTGTTTCCTCGGCCGATAGATTTCAAAGAGGGAGTAGCATATAATATTATGTAGATGGGGGGATATTATATAATGGTTACAAAATATGAACCTGAAGTTTATAATTCAGGCACTTAAATAAATGTTGACACATTTTGAAAGAGGAATGCAGTATTGATAATAAAAGTAGCAGCAGCTGTTGCCACTTATAAATATGTACATACTTTTGTCTCTTCACGCGCGCGTACTTATTTGTATCAGTGTTGTGTACATCATAATTCCTTTCATTTTTTCCTTTATGTGACAAACTTGGTGAGACATGGGGAAGGCACACACTATGACGTGTATTGCAATAATACACCTTAGTTTTTATTTGAAAATATAATGACGGTTGGTAGTCGTTGTCCATAGTGTGCATATATGTGCCTCTTTTTACGGGAGATGTGTCAATGTGAAAAATTATTACGTTCAATGTAATGCTAAAAGTTAGCTTAATCTTGTCATCAACATTATTATTTTAAAATTCCACTCGGGCCTATCAATTCCGCAGGTGGTCCCCTTTTAATGTCGCTCTTCTTCGTCAGCAGTAGTGAGAGCCGAATAACAATGAGTATAACCCCCGAAAAGCGAGGCATGCAACTTGCGACATAAAAGTTTTGCTTTCTGAATTCCTCTCTGCCGCTGCTTGCCATAATAAAATACGTCGTGCTTACTCACTGGCCGTTTTCATTCTTTTACGCGAGTATAAAGGAATATAATGACTAATGAATGACTGACTAGTACGGAGTACGGAATACGTTTATAAAGTGGATGAAAAACAACAGGCATAATAAGCCATCTCCACCACCGTCACCATCTCATCAACATTTACGGACACTTGAAATTTTTAAAGCGTAGGAAACATAAAACGAGCCATTCACTTCCCTTGATTTTATCATAGGCCAAATAACCACCACCATCCGCAGATATTGTCGCCAAAATGTCCATGGACATCTATTTTATTGAAGTAACAAAAAAGCACACAAACCACTTAAGGTTGGATGGCATTGCACAGTTTTTATATTCTTGTGTTACCGTACCCAGCTTATGCAAATGGTGGTGTGGCTGGTAAGCCGGCGCTGCTGTGTTGGGTAAACGCATATAACATTTGGCATATCAGCAAATGGGTGAAAAGGGTATGGAAAAATTACCGCCCCAAAAATATATTCTTCTTTCGACAATTTAATAATAAGAAGCATGTTCAGAGACACCATTACATGATAATAAGTTCAGCTTTGGCAGAAGTAACATGAAAACAGGACCCTGTATTTTTGAAAAGAAACACGCGGATGAAATAGTAAGACAAAAGTAAGACCGTATAAATTAGTATTTTTTTGCGCGATTAAAATTGTTTCGTATTAAGAAGCGTCAAGAAGAAGGGCTAACGGTTGCGAAATCGGCAAGTTAAAGAAAGGAGCTGAGAAGATGAATGAGGAAAAACACGACATTCTTTAAGAAATATGCTGCATAATAAATAAACAATTGTGGGTAGTAGCGTACATAGTACTTTGGCGTATTGAATTTTTTTGGCAATGTCCTTTAGGCATTCATATCGTCATCATCATCATCATTTTCATTCATAATAAAAATCCTCTCGAAAAATACACAGCCGTAAATGTCAACTTTAGCTTATCTTGTATGCACATTGTTGCAACAGTCAACCCAGTACTTATGTAATGGAACAAATATTGTATGCAATATTCCCTGTGCACTCCATTGCGACGCTTTCTTTTCTAGTTGAGTGCTTAAAGGATAAATCGAAAAAAGTGCATTACGATGCATTTAGATCAGAAAATGACTAAATAATATGAAATAAAAAGCAATAATGTTATGTGCGTGATTATTGTCGTCATCATCACGTGTTAAAAGCAGAGTGACAACATCGCAATTATTCCGAGTAAATGACCGCAGCAGTGCAGGAAATTTTTTTTTTCATTTGTTGCAAACCAGATAAACGAATGAAATTAGTGAGACCCTTCTAGTTTAATTATACACATAACTTTGGCATTTTTTTGAGGGGTAACTTTTATTTGTTTGAAAAGACAACGTGTATTCAAATATGTTACATGATAAGAAGAAATCAGAAAATTAACAAATAAATGTATACAAATGTGAACGTTAAGATCTTTTTATTACAGATGTTTCTTTACTTTACGCATTTTTTTCGTCGATAGTGATCTTTTGTTTGACAGTTTAATGGAATGCATGTAACGCAGCAAACGTACTGCTGACTGCTGCTAAAAATTATGGCGTGTTAGGACATATTACGCGCGAAATAGCAGTTAAACGAAAATAGTTCAAATGAATCGTAAAACTACAAATGCTAATAAAAATGAAGAAATGCTCGCATTAGTAGAGTACATTTGTAGAGATGATTATTGGTAAATGTACCCAGCCCACCCATTAAAATAGCAATTAACAAAATATACAAAACTAATTATTATAGTTTCATCGCCTCATTTTATGACCGTTTAGTAAACTATTTTTGGTGTTTATAGCTTTAAAGATTTAAATTGCACGATTCATTAGATCATCAGATCATTAAATTTTAAAAAAAAAATTGCAATGACGATGGGGAATGAATTTGAAACGTTTTGTTGATAATGAAAGTATAGCTGGCTGATCAGAGAACTGCAGACAAAACATGTCTAATCGACAATTGTCCCCCATTTTTTACACTCTCATATATGAGGATTGTTGAGGTTTCTTGCGTCCCCAGAGTCCACACAATCCTGTTTATATCGTTTACCTCTATCCCACAGTGACTCACGTTTGTTGTGGAAGACGTTTGTATGTTTATTGGATGATGACGATGATGATGATGATCAAGGTAATGAATGACATAACTTGTTGGTTGTTGCTTGAGCAGCTCATCTTCATTTCTCTCTCTCTCTCCTTCGCTCCCCCATTCTCTCTCTCTCTCTCTTTAATGATTGTTATTACGTGAATGGACGCTGCGAATTACCAAATCACCTTGGGTCATCTTTCATCTGGCTCACACTCATTTTTTTGAAGTCATTTGCAAATGAACGTTAAAGATGATGTAGCAAGCCAGCAGCAGCCAACCAGCCAGCCGGTACGGCAGCAAAAGTCAAATCCTAAAAAAATAAACCTTATTAATCCAATGTTCTTTTTGTTTTTTTCTTCTTCCATTAGCATGATTGATATGTGTTTCAAAAGTATTGTAAGAAATGTATACCTAAAGGACGCGTCCGATTCCTAATAGCCATCTCTCAAGCCAAAAAAAATTGCGAATACCTACAAGTTATATGACCACATTTGTCTACCACAGGATCATGCCCGTGTTTGAGTAAAAATGGTATTTCTCAAGTGATCCTTTCTTCTCGCTTTGATAAAAATGATAAATTAATAAATAAACAAACAATGAGCAAACGTCAAGAGAGAAAAAATAATTCATTAGTAGGTGGATTGGATTATAGATTAGATTATAATAGACAAGCTTACAAACTACAAAGAACAATGGCGAAGTGTACCTCTCAAAAGTCTCCTCAATTCTTCTTTTTTTCATTTGCCGCACGACGACACTATCAAAGTGTACAATATATAGTCTCCTTGCCTTTTGAAATGAGACAAGTCGCGAGCTAGAAGATTTGGACATATTGTGAGATGTGTTGAAAATGATGAAGTACAGTTGCAGATTCTTTTTCAATACCATAAAATTTCAACTTGAACAACACAAAGTTCATGAGTATGTTATTAGTGACATGCTGTGCATCCATCACCTTCTACTTAAGCAGTCAGTCAGTCAGAGAAATCATTTTGCTATAATAATGATAATCCGACGAAGAAACTCAATCACTCTCTTAGAAAAAGAGAGACACAGAAATGTTAAAAAAAGAGAGGAATTACGAAACGTGATGTCATCTAATTCGTTCCATAACTTGCGAATTAGTTTTTGATGTATGATGATAATAAAAATAATTTGGCAGTTGCTTTTTGACACGAAAACTAATTAGTAGTGTTGTGAACGTGGGGTGGACTATGGACTGCATCATGAAAAAAATAAACTTGCGTACATTTAATTCAATCACCAAAAGTTCAAAAATTATTATTCTCAGTAAAAACTACTACTGATTTGCTTAGCAAGCATGACAAAATGGAGCATAAGCCAACAAAGACCACTTATTGGAAATGTGGAAATAAGCGCGCGCTACGCTCCGGTAGAGAGATATACCTAATTAGTTTATAGTACACTATTTCAGATTCACCCCCCCCCCACACACAAATCTGTTAGGTGCCATTCAAAAAACCACCTCTTTGCTAAATTGGTTTGGTATAAGTAAAGTTGTGGTGGATGACAACATAAAAACCTGCAATTATCATTAGAAGACATTTTGCTGGCATGTCAGGTCAACTCCGCTAGACCCTACTCTTTGTTGAACCATTTGCTATGTTTGGGGGTTGATTGCACGCGGAGATGAGGCATACCCAAGAAATATGACTGACAGTCATGCAGCGCAGTACCTCATTTTTCATTTTTAGACCTTTATGCACACATCATCTAGTCGGTGTACAGTGTACAAAAGTGTACCTCGGATAATAAAGCACCGTACATCAATGTCTAACCAAATACAAGAAAAAATGCGTAAAGTAAAAATTCGAATGCGTGTGTTTGCTGGCTTTGGAGTAAAAACTTTTACAAATGAGGAGTATGCAAAAAAACGACCAGACCCGAAAAACAGACGAAATGTTGTCGATTATTGTAAGTTATTGTAACATGTTGCCAAATATGTTTTTAAAAAGGACGATGATTAACACAGAAAAATGGACACAGAAAAAACAGATGGGCCAATACATTGTCAAAATATCAATGAATCAATGTTACTTTGCCGAGGTGTCTGTCAATAGACCCCTATGGATATTTTTTTTACATTTCATCTAAATCTGCACATTTAGGTAACTACCAGAAGTGGTGGCATAGGTATATGCGCTCGCAGATAAATATCCAACGATCATTTTGATGATTGCAGGAAAAACTGCTTGGCTAGTACACCATCAAACGTCCAAACTTTATGTAAATTTGATTGATACAGCTTCACAGCCGCCGTCGTGCGTACGTTGCAATTTTTGTTCGATTTGCTTTTTACCGTTTGCAGTAATTTTTTTTAGCACATTACCGCTCCACTCAACAGCTGTCGGTTATGCTATGAATAAGTAATAATCTGTCACATTCTGTGTTTGAAATGATAATAACTACTTTGTACGTCTGGTCACTGGTCACCCATGTAAATTCAAATCCTGCTTGCTTGTCAGGAAAATATAGCATGTGGAGTTGCTTCAATATAATAATATGTAATACTTTTTCTTGCTCATACACTATTTTATAAATTGCTGGGCTGCTGCTTAATCTATAAACTTTATTGAAATTGAAAACCGTGGCGGTATATGATTTCAATAATTATGGCAATGATTTTTTTCTATATGCTTATATAGCTGGATTACAACAAAGTTGCAGGATCCATGTTCATATCAGCACATCCTCTAACAGATTCTGACGGAACAGTTTGGAATATAGGGTAAGTAGCCGCTTCGACACTGGGGCATTTCTCTCTCTCTCTCTCTCTCTCATCCCAACTCTAACAGATTCTGACGGAACAGTTTGGAATATAGGGTAAGTAGCCGCTTCGACACTGGGGCATTTCTCTCTCTCTCTCTCTCATCCCATCTCCATTTTACATCGTGACAATGATTATGATTATTACAGATAATATTTTATGTTTCAATATATAGAAGAATGAAAAATTACAATTATAAATTACAACATCTTACGCATGTATGCACGGTGCGCCCGCAATTTGAGCTTTATACACATAATAACCTTTCTCACAATCCGTGCAGAAATAATATACCCTTTAATATAAAAATTAGCGACCTTAAAAATACGATTTTATATGGTCCGTCCCAAGTAGTATTTCTATTTTCCTCTATTCCTGGTTCCTTACGTAATACTCTAATTTTGTTGTACGAAATCTGTGTACGCTAAACTGAAGATGGGAGATATAAAAAAATGTATACATGCGTGCCTGCATATACCTAAATATGAATAAAGTTTTTTTTTATCAAGTTGATTGACTGACATAATGTGTTATTGCTTCAGGTCATCCATGCTAACGGGATGCAAGTATCATGTGGTCAAGATAAAGCCGACGGGGTCAGGAAAAGCTGCAGATGGTAAACAAATCATATCAACGTTACGATCATCACTGTATCATTATTATCCTCTCAAATTGCACATTTTTACCTAAATTATCTTACACTAAGCGTAAGCATTAGTCGTCTATTACTACTATTCAAAAAAAACTACCACTAGGACTACCAGACCACCTCCACCCAAAATTCCATATAAATCGTACCGTAAAAACTGTGTGACCACCGCCATATACGTATTTCGTATGTACAATCACGTTGGCCAGGCTGAGTATACTGGGTAGAGATGTCAGGCGATTTAATAGGAACAACTGTTACAGCTCACTTGATATTATTACCAATTCAATCATTATTTTTTACGATGATGCAAAAATGTCGGTTGTTGTAGAGGATGATGATGGTGTTATACGAGTCATATTACAAAGAAATTCTTTGTAATCATCAATCAAGCGTTCATTTTTTGAATCTTTTTCTTTCGGCTGTTACGCTAGACTATTAATTTATGCGAAGTTCTTCTTTTCCTTTTTTGCACAGATAAATTTTATTGCACCCACACAACGGCAACATTAAAACGATTAGATCGTCTTTACATATCTGCTGCAAGACTTAGGCAATGAAAAGGGAGAATGTCTTGGTGCTTTTTAAGTGGAGACATTCGCAACTTGTGCCCTAGTATTCATAATAAAGGAGAAAATTGCAAAATGTTATCATCATTGTATTGTTGTGTTGTATAGGCACATTTCAGAATACTTCCTCAGATAATAATGGTTGAACTGATGTATGAATAATACAAAATGATAAAGCTACGCTGAAAAGGATGTAATGATGATAGTGATAGTATGGTAGCGTAAAAATGCCAGATTTTTTTTTCAACAGGAGGAATTCTTTCAGCGTGCCTAATTTTCCTCTTCTCATCGCATTCATCGCACAAAAATCTCTGAGACGGCTTGTGTCATCCGTGCACTCAAGTCATCATTGTACATTACATAATTAGTTTTGATTCCTGACCCGTGAGCAAATTGAGGAAGGATATATATTTCTTTATCATCATCATAAAACAATAGAGAAAATACACCACAGCAGTCTCATGAATCACACAACCCATCGTTCAGTCAGAGATCAATTAGAAAAACACCTACTACTGTTGTCGTAACGTTGTTTTTATGCGAGAGCCATAAAAAACGACGAAAAAATATGAATATGGGTGAATGTTAGAATCTTATCAATATTACATAAATGCCATGTTCGGAAAGAACTATATGGACTCTTTTAATTTGAAAGAGGCACGAGTTTTATTTTTTTCGCCGCATGCCTTGCATGCAAGCACTGATGTTTTGTAGTAGTGTTCATGAATGCTGACATGACAAGGCACATGGAAGAAAATTGGTGAAATATGTGCTGGTTGGTGCTAATGGTGTATATTCATAATTATTGTTACGATAATACACGTTAACTGCTAAACATTATAGCTACGTAGATTGTTGATAAAAGCAGATTGGGTAGACGTGTTCATTCATTTATCAGAAAACAACACACAAAAAACGTACATGAACTGATTTTTTTTCTTCCCTCTCTCTCCCCCTCCCGTGCTTCTTTACTCTGTAGCGTGGTCAACCTTTTTACGTCCGGAATAATGTGATATATACGCTTTTTATGCGTGATATCTGACGCAAAATGGAGCAAGCAGGCGTAAGAGAAAATGAAATTTGTTCTGCGCGTAATAATGTACGACGTTGTAGCAGGAGAAGTACCATATCACCACTACCATTTTTTGCTACTTTTCTGCTGGTGTGTTTCTTAATTAGAGGCAAATATAATATCTCGGTTTCTACTGCTCTGCCTTCGTCAAACACACACGCTATTCTTTTCTTTCATAATATGACTGTGCTACAACGCTATAGAGTCCTTAAAGCAAGCAGCACCTTTGTTCTATGTAGAATTTTGTACAATGGCATGTTTAAGCGAAAACATATATATGCTTTTGTCCTTTTCTTCATCTGCTAGTGGAAGGGATTAGTTGAAGAAAAAAAACTGAGACAAGGAAGCGAGGAGTTTTACTTCTCCCAGAATATCCTTTTTTATCCTCAAAACTGCTCTCTCAACAAGTACTTATTTACATTTTAATTGGCTATTCATTTACACAATGGGAGAGGATTCTTTTATGAACAAGATGATGCTGTTGTTGGAGAGAGATCTTGCTTGGTTTGGTTAGCAGGCCATGAGATAAGAATTTATAATTGTGTCGACTATTATTATTTAATGTAGAAAAACCGTAGATAACGTTTTAGGAAAGACAAATTTAGGCACACTTTAGGAGTAAAGCATAATATAGTGTAGGCAGTGGCGTCTGTGTGGACTCTGCTGAACACGTACACATCCGTACTGTTAACTACGTTGTAATTTTGTAGCTTTTTGATATCGATCTCATCACCCCCAACACACACTTTACATAATATTAAGGTATCTTCGTTCAACCCCACAACATGCTATTAGTGTTTACGATCAATTGCAGCATTTGCACTTGTTCAGCAGTAAAATTTCAAGTTTCACAGTGGGTCATCTTTGTATACAAATTTACATACACCATACACCCATCACAAAGAAAAATTCATGTAATTACAGCAAATATCTGAATTACTAACGACCCTGAGAATAACAATATCATAACGTCATACACCACCAGAGAGCTTGCCTAATTGTCACAAAATGATAAATTCTTATATTTGCAATCTCAAGCATCTTTTAAACTGTTATGTTTGCAATGGTTTCATTCGATCAGGTTGATTGCATTTTTTTCTCATATTTTTTTTCCTTTCGGTCATATAACAGGTAGTGACCATGTACTAAAATTATGCATTACGCTGCGTGCACTAACTTTTGTTTACACATTATGCCGTTTGGAGACTGATTAAACCAAAAAAAAAATGTCAACAGCGTTGAATGACATGAAAATGTGGCTATTAACTTGGTACAGTAAAGAAGGTCTAAGGTTAGGAACTTTTTGTGTAGGCCGGAGATAATGTAACGAAATAGTGCTTGTCCATAAACTTGATAAGAGCGCACTCAGCAGCCATTTTTATTGCTTACGTGTAAATCACTACAAATTGTCCCCGCTACTACTCCTACTAGCTTAATAGGAGTTGGCTAACAGCTTGGAGCTCAATGAGCACGTACTTATGCACAAACATATCGTTGAGCAGTTTTTATTAGTGTTCTACTATCATATCACCAATTTTTTCTCGTAACAGGAGGCAAATCGGTGAAGAAATAAGATACGACGAATGTCTTTTAAATGCAAATTACCGTCCATAAAAAAGATACTAGACAGGTCTGTCCGCGTGCAGGTACATATATTTTGATCACACAACTGAAAATGTCGAGAGAAAAAACTCAAGGACATAATTGACTAAGAGAAGTAGGTAGGAATACTAGATGTTTTTGATATTATTTCTCGAATGTGTTATTATTACATTATTGTTCCCCGGACCGTCAAAATCAAATGTGCTTAATGATTCGATTCACAATATGCCAGTCATTCTTCCAACGTAAAATTGAATCTAGGCTTCTCACATCGTATTTTTTTATGATTTGCTTATGTGTGTATAGCCCTGAAAGAGGCAAAAGTGGTAGCGACTATCCCATCCGCTTGGAAAACTTGCATGTCCTACTTTCACAACTTTTGCCATGACTGAAAATTACATCGTTTTCATGGAACAACCATTACTGATCAATTGCATGAAGTTGGCGCAGATTGGAATCAAAGGAAAAGCGTTGAAAGATACGTTTGAGTGGACCCCCTCTGAGAAAGTACGATATTTTTCATTTTTATGACCACATTCGCCCAATAATGTTCATGTGATTGAGTTTGGAACAAAATGATAAAATATGGATGGAGTATTTTGCCAGGCCAGAATAATGTTTGGTTAATTCAATCAACATCCACGAAAAATAATAGAATTATGTGGCTTCATTATACAAAGGCGGAAATTTAATTTGCTTTCGGCGTTTTACTCTACCTAGACTCGAATTCATATTGTGGAAAAGGACACGGGAAATGTGATCAAAACAAAGTTCGTCACTGAAGATCCCTACTTTGTGCTCCACAACATCAACGCATTCGAGCGAGAGGAGCAGGTAAGTAGAAACTATTTTATATTTTATTACTCCTCGCCATTCGTTACTGTCATGTCTTGGTATTCATACGTGACCAGAGAAGCGGAGACAGCGAGGAAACGAGGGAAATGCTTTCTTCGCAACAGAAACACAATATGAAAAGAGTAGAATGCTTCATTAAACAGGCTGTAATGTGATTGGAGTCATGATCATGTGGATGTTGTAATAAGTTTATAGACAGAGAGGAAGCATGGAATCAATTTGTACGAAATTAAACAATAGTGCTTTTATTTAATGAACGTCAGCGTAATTAATTATACTGTACATAATATTTCATGTGCGCGCCCGAGAACGAAAGTTCTAGCAGAAAAAAATACATTAATTCTTTTTAAAAAACGACATTTGCTTTGCTCGGGCTTCGAGGAGACGCGTGGAACGGTAAAAGATACAGGTACACCATACTTACTTATATTATACTATAGCATTGCACTGGAAAGGGGCACTGTGAGACACGCACTTAAATTTCCACAGTAGTGGATGAAAGGCAGGGAACAACAAGGGAAAAATTCTGCTACAACTTACCAACTTACTGGTTGTTTAGGACTTTCTCCTGTGTGCGTGATGGAAGATGGAGATAATACAACGTGAGCATTCATAATGCGACGTGGGCTTTAGTTGTAACGATTGATAAATGTGACTTAGGTATTTATGGCGTGGCTACACTCGATATATTTTGTAGGAAGATGGGGAGGAGGGGAGGTTGTTATAAGGAGCTAGGGAGGGAAACTATACTTTTTCTTGGCAAATTCGTACATTACGGAGTATGGGGAAATCAGGCAACAATGACAACGTGGAACATTAAATAAAAAACGTAATACTAATACAAAACACATACTAATACGACAAAATAAAATGACTCGAATGGATTTTAAAGAGAATTTTGAAGAGTAACTAAATCAAGTAGTGTATCTCCTTACTACTTAGACTTTTGACTCTCGATGTTAGCGTAGATGATGTCCAAGGCTTTTTGGATGGCTAAACAAATGTAAAGGAAAGACGTTAGAGAAAATTGAGGACACTGCCAATCAATGCTAGAGTTCATTTAAGCATGGGGTAACCACACGGCTATTTGCCATGTCAATTCATGTATGATGTGTACATACCTTCTGGAGTTTAAAAACACAATGAGTGTATTGTTTATCGCCAACACATGTTTAAAATAAAAAAATAAACATGTTTTACACATGTGTATGTTTAACAGTGCCATTACTAAGCTCACCTTCTGGGGAGTAGTAGGAGTAAGATCTAAAAAACACAATGAGTGTTCACATGTTTAAAATAAAAAAATAAACATGTTTTACACATGTGTATGTTTAACAGTGCCATTACTAAGCTCACCTTCTGGGGAGTAGTAGGAGTAAGATCTGCAGAAGAATAATGCAAACAAACGGAAAATTACATGTCTTTGTCATTTAACCACATCTTTTCTTTGTATTTGCTCTATCAACCTTCCCGAATTAGTAAAGACGACAGTTTCTAGAGTAAAGAGTTCTAAGATAAACTAACTCTACTGTCTACTATTGTAGAAGACATACCCCTGCATAACTTGGATAGCGTTTTCTGGGTCATCTCCTGGCTTGATGTATCCACTTTGCTCGGCTTTCGATCCGTCAGAAAGCTCTGTAGCCCAACGGAATGTTCCATCACCGTTATTCTCGTTCTCGCTTTTAATGATCGTTATTTCGTCCTGCGGCTTATTCTGAGGACGGGCAACCGCCAGTCCAAAAAAGGCAGCGAGGAGAACCTATCAACAGCAGCACAATAAAACAAATTTGTTTAAAATTTGCTATCCGGAATAAAACAATACTTCAAGCCACAAGCTATTCAAATATGAAGACTTGTGTAAACGCGTATCTCACAAATCTGACTGAAGCTACACAGTAGTGTCTACAGTTTTTTAAAAAGAACTTTACACAAAAAATATTTTTTGTCCACAAAATGAAAACGCTTGTCAACGACGTAAGTCTGGAAATCATGAACACTTACGTATTTGAACATGTTTTTTAACGGGGTTATTTGTGAAACTTTAAGTTGGTACAAAAGCGCTTTGTATCGCTGATGATCCGTACTGATCTTTCTGCAAGTGACACTGATGTTGCTCACTCAAGAGGACACAAAAAACGATTGATGATGGAAATTCAAAGTGCGCTTGCTTTTGTAGGGGGATTTTTTGAAGCGAAGACAGTTACTGAATTACTGAACTATTTTCTCAACGTTGATCATCATCCCCACTAACATCAGGATCGCCACCATTCCAAAAAAAAAAACTACCCAACGTTGAGCGCTGCTAATACTTGTGATCCTCTTCCTTTAACAATACAAATAAATAGTAACCGCGTGAGCAAGTAAGAGATTTCAATTTGCAGGTAGGTAGGTGGACATGGAGAGGGTAGACCCTACATAAAATTCGTACATGATTAATACACCACAGCAAACAAGGAATGCACCAACAGCGATTGTTGTTATTTTTTTATAAATATAATCATATTAAGTATAAAGCGTATATTTATAAAAATTAATAGTATATTATAGTGATTATAATAACAAGTCTGACTCTGACTGCTCTTTGTTGAGGATAACCAGTGAAAAGATGAGGATGAGACTGCATGTGTCCGCTCACATGCAAATAACAACAAAAGTGATCTTCACAACTCACTGTGCATATATATATATATATCGATGGCGTACAACAAACATCCTCTCCTCCACAACAACTACAACAAACATTCACCAAAAATGTTTGAATCATCATCTTCTTGAAGTGCCGCACAATAATAATAATAATGCTTTATGTGTAATAGTAATGATCATCATCATCGTTATGATGTATACCTATAATAATGTGTTCTTTTTAATACGCCACAAAACATGCACAACATCACGACGCGTGCACGCTCACTTCTTCTTACGATTCTCACACAAGACTTTTGATTGTGCTTTCAATATTGCGTATTATCTATTTTAGACGACACATTGGAATATTAAACGGCAACATAATATTATTGTAATATGGCACACTTCGACACCAGCACAAGAGCACACAGATTTAAAGACAGTGACTACATGAAAGTGTAAATATTTTACGTGTACGCGCATACCCCCATTATAGCTTTAGACATTCTTTGCTAAAAAAAATATCATTCATTTCATATACCAGGGTCAACACTGACACAAGTTTCAATTAATGATTTTGAAACCACCCATTTGGCCATAAGTTGTCGAATTTTTTGCAGTTTGAAAAATGTCGATGCTTCAAAATAGTATTCAGAGGGATGCACTTTATTTTTATATCATTGATATGGCAGTAGTAGTTGGTGGCGACAGTTTTGTACTTGCGTTTTTACGTATTTGTAATTTGTTTTCTTATAGTTTAAAAAATGATGATGAATTTTCTATTATAAAAATTCAATTAATTTTTGAATAGTGAGAAATGAAATGACCAATGACCTTAGTTAAGCAGTAAATCATAGGACAGCAATTTGCCAATTTCTAACTAAGGTACCTACTGATTATTCCTACATGTTTCCTAATTTGACACATAGTAATGCAGAGTCTACAAAAGTCAATTGATATCATGTATTCCGCTATGGGACAAATTTATAGGCAAAGATCATAAGATTAAATTGCACTACAGTATAGTACGGTTTTATATCATTACGACATACTTCTTTACGTGTATTTTAGACCTTGTGACTGCACCACACAGCGGTATTTAACTTTATAATGCTTCTCCGCGGCGTTTATACATTTGAGCCTCGTCCTGAAGACCATGCCCACACTTTATCTTTCACATGTAACGATAGACTCATTTTCCTGGAAGTTTTAAAACGGGACTCAAACTGGATAAAAGTGGTTGATATCATTGGCAGGATTGGATACGTCCCAAAAGATTTTACAGAACCGGTTGAAACTTATGCTGATCACGACCTTATCTTGACTTTTCTTGTTGATGCAGTTGTGAAATCGCGACAAAATGATTTGGCAAGTGCACCCTATTTAGAGGCTCTCAGGGATGAGATACGTGAATTCCCTTCGACGGTTGATCGACGCTCAAGAGAAATGTGGAAAAATTTCCGACGGGAGGAAGATAATTGCAACAAGGGAACTAAAGCCAGGCGGTCGGCAAGTGACCAGACCATGATGAGTAAACTCTCTGCTCCTCGAGAACATGTTCCATCCAAGTCAAACCTACGGCGTATAGGTTCCGATCTTGAAATAATCCCTAAAAATGCAATCAGAGCAACAGAGGGAAAATTGGAACGCCCGGAAAAGCGGTGTCAAAAATTCAGAGCTAATGTGTCAGATTCATCAGTGCAAACAGCGTATGACGGGGTTGAGACTGGAACTGAAGATGCCGGAGGTCACAAAAACTGTTGGGTCGGTTCATCCCAAAGTTTTCAAGAGATGAAATCCAAACTTGTGAATGTTGTCAAAGAGGCGAGCGGCTTGGATGCAAAACTTTCAGAAAGTCTACTCGTGGAGGTTTTTCAACGAATCAAACAAAGTAGTGCCAGTCTTCCTGTGGTACCACTCCTTGATAAACTGGCAGTACCCTCGGTAAACACTGACCACTGCGTGTCAGAGCTGGAAAACGCAATGAAAAATTTGTCCAAACTGAGTAAAGACGGAATTAAAGGAAAGCGACCATCAGGAGCGCGGTGCCGTCCAAATGACCCTGAGTTTTCAGATAGGCTAGATAAACTCCGGAAATGGCTGATTGAGTGTGACCCTTTGAAAGTTACAGAACTGTTGAGATCCGATCAGTATGGATTTTCACAGGATTTAGTTCATCTATACCATTTAGAGAGCCCTTTCATCATCAGAGAGAAAATACTAGACATCTTTTTGATCATATGCACGATTGACAAGAAAGGGCGCAACATTCTACTGTCGACAACCTTACCGCTTTACTTGGGACGTGAGTTGATGGCTGGAGTGAAAGGAAAACGAATTTTCAAACAACAAATGGATCTTCTTATCACTCTTCTCAGTTGTGGAGAAACCATGCCGGAAACTCACTTTGAAATTTTGGGAACTGGCTTTGTCAGTTTTCTACTAACCGAGATAGAAGATGCCTATGGAAGCTCGTGCGACTGGGAATATGACAAAATGTCCGCTGATTTGTCTGCCATGATAAACTTGATTCTCGCATTTAATCTACAATTTGAAGGCTCTAAAGAGAACATTGTTCTAAAGGTTCTGGCAGAATTTCGGAAGCGTCCCAAAGGAATCTTCAAAGTGGTTATCGAGCTCTTTACCAAAGCTACTGACCCACTTCGAGAGGAAATGGAAAACGTCATGGTCAAATTCATGCCGCACTCTGTGTTCAAAATGATTAATGAGATCTGCTTGTGCCAGCGAACAAAAATACAGCTCACAACAAAAAATACGACAGATTTAATGGATGCCATTCGGGATGGTCTGATAGAAAATCCAGCAGGAAGTGTTCGGTTTGAGTATATTCGCGTGTTGCACTCACTTTTGAGTTGCTTTCCATGCAGTTTGAGGAACATTAGAGCTGCTCTGTTGAGCATTCTTTTAGATAACGACCCACTGGCTATACCAGAGCAACAATTGGTACGTACCATTTCCAAAGAGTTCCCTATGCTGTTTATACGAACCATTTCTAGAGTTAGGACTGACGTTGGTGCTGACGCTGGTGATAACGCTGACGCAAATGATGGCATTGAGGAGGACTGCTTTTACTTGTCATCTTGAATGTTATTTTTAGTATTTGGCTGAAATGTTCGTTTATACAAAATGTATTGTCGTGCTTATAAATAAATCAATTTAAGGCTTTATTACATTTACATATTACATTAGTCTTTCCTCGAATCAATTCGTTAAAACAAACGTTTCATAATTTGCATCGTATTTCAGTTTTAGGCATCAAATTACCTACTACGCACGCAACGAAACCTGATACGGCTATGATGGAGCTTACATGTTACCAACAAAACTGTTTTAACTTTTTGAGAGTTTTTTGTGTGACGTAAACTGCCTAGTCCCTAATAATCTCATAATAATAATTTCAGGTACTGGATACCTATATTTTTAGGCATCTAGCAATTATTGCAATAAATTTGCTTCAAATAGTCGTTTCCAAATCATATCTACAAGTACTCTTTATCAGGTTTATTGTTTTTGTTGTTTCTGTTTGTCTACTAGGGCCATTAGCAGATAGCCATCGGCATTTATTAGCTAATGTGAGTTTCATTGTATCTATTCCCCGGCAAGATTTTTTTTGTTATAATTATCGTGACTGTGAAAAGCAGATTACTGTTCGTGCAAAAGGAATATTTACTTCAATTAAAAGAACATCAAAATTACTGTTTTACGGTTTCTTTCATTAACTCTGTCAATTTGATTTGCCTCAGTACTCATTACTTTTTACCTCAAGTACATTTTTGCCAACATTTTGAATACGGACGGCCTACAGTTTAAAGTAAAATGTAATTTTGTGAATATGGGTTTGACGGGAAAAACCATTAATTTGCAATTACGCACAGATTACCCATTTCTATACGGTGTAAATTATATTAAGGCAAATTATGCAATTTACGAAAATATTGATTGAAAACATGAGACACAATCAAACCATTCAAACTACAATCTAAAAAAGCCACACACACAAACACGCTTACGTTAACATACCTCTC
>JAHZNB010001785.1:0-19979 GCA_027744295.1 Callyntrura guangdongensis
TTGTAGATGTTGCTCCTGAGTACATAAATCAACATTTCCATTTTTTAGTAATAATTCAAGGAAAATTACTCATTTCCGCAGCTTGAAGCATTTTGCAATAACAAAACCCGTAATGTTTATAGTTACAAAGAGTTGCGTTTATCATCAGTTACAGTTACAAATAACAGTTACAAATTTCTGGCAGAAAAGTGGCAATATTTAACAGGAATTCATCAGGCATAAAAACCAAAAAAACAGACTACCATATTGTTATGTAGCTTTTAATGGCATCACTTATTCAAATGTTAATTGTTTCCTTTATTGGAACGTCGACCCGAGTAGCATATTAGCAGTCACATTTAACAACATTTTAATAGTTAGCATTTTAAACTGCTTAATTGCAAATACACTACTAGCAGGAATAGCGTACAATTTTACAAAAAGCAACTTTTCAGATGGCAGTCCCAATTATTTAATTATTACATAAATTAAGGGTGAGTGGAGTGAGTAGCAATAGCTGTGTGATAAAGGGCAGGCTGAATTTTTGTTTCAAATAAAGCTGCACCATAAATATTTTAGTGATTTTCATAAGCATTTTATATTTAACAAAACATAAATAAAAAATGAATTCATGAAAAGCACCATAATTACAAGTTTTTTTTCTATCTAGAAACTATACTAAAACTCGCTCTAATTTGGCCTAAGGGGGTGGAGCTTAAGACAATAAAACTCGATGGAGTATATGCTCCACATGAATAACCAAGATACGCCTGATTTTTACCTTAACATGTGTATCAACATCGTTTCTTTCAATTTTTAGACAACCGTTAAACGATGTCAAACGTAAGCCTAAAGCTTATTATCAGGCCAGCATTACGTACGAGTTACAATAATCGAATCGAGGCTCTATTTATGACAACGAATAGAAAAATAGGCCAACTCTCCTATCGATAATTGAGTAGGATTTTATGTTAGTGTAAAAAACGTCTTGGTTTACTAGGGTCCACATGATACGATACAAATTGTAATGTAAGTTGTTGAAAAAAAGCGATTTCGTTTATCAAAGAGTTCCCAAAAGTCTATTTTAATTATATTGGATGTATGGTCGTAATGGAAGGAGATAAATATTCGATATTATGCTGAGAATGTAGGGAATTCGATATTATGCTTAGAATGTAGGGATGTTTAGAGATTATATGGTATTTTTTCTGTATAAAAAAATATTTTGATGGTTGCCCCCAATCCCAACGTTGAAAGTAAGTAATATTATTTGATTATTAGTACAAGCTTGCCAAAAAGTTTACTGACTCGGCGTTGATTGACGTGTTGATACTAAACCGGGAAAAACGTGAAGCGGGCGGTGTGGAAGCTTTGTCACACTTATCATAAAATAAAAAGATTACCGTGTGGCGATATCAAATTGTTTCCATGACAAAAGTGAAACCTTATGATTTCTATCGAAGGAACATTTCTAATTCCACTTTTGTAGCGATGAAGCTAACAAGGGAAAAAATAAACTAGCCATTTACGTACTTATTATGACAGGCAATAATTAATATGTATTCACATGTACCTGTAGTACAAATTATAACTTATTTGAGTACCTACTTCTATGAATCATCCTGATAGGTTATAAAAATCCAATCAAGCGAAACAGTAAAAAAACCATGAATATAAATGATCGGATGCTGAGCGCGTACGAATTTGGGTAGTCGTAATCTTAGGTGATAAAATAGCTTCATTTTAACACATCCTAAAAAGTGGTAACCATGTGAAACGGTGCTAGTACAGAAGCGCTGTGCTATACGAAGTATCCCTTTATGTATTTAACCAAAACTCTACCAGAGTTTTCGCAATAATTGATTGGTTGTTTATACGGGAATTACTAGTTTGTCAAATTTGCTAGTTTCGCCTTTCAACATGTTGGGTGACGGATCAACATTCTAAATCTGGGATATCATGTTGAAGCAACCTTTTTTCAATTTTATAACAGTAAATCGAGTTGTAGCAGTAAATTCTAAGGGGAAATGAAATTCATGTACATAACCTCAATCCTTGTGGATAATGGGATTTGTCCCTATAAACAGTCATTAATAACGACAGAATAACGGAGTGGAAATGGGAAATTCGTGTAATCTGCCGTAAGTTTATGTATCTATTCTGTAATAGAAAGGAAATGAAATGACAAAAGTTGTACAACATGTAGGAAAATTTCTGTACACAGGGTAAACATTAGGTAGCATTACTGGAGGAAAACAGAAAAGAAGACCAAGGTTGTTTGGAAGGAGAAACCCAAAGCCTACTGTTTTTAATGTATGCAAGATTTTGTTTTATGAAGTAACGTAGAACCAAAGTAGCGATTGAGAATGTTAGAAGCAGAGAGGGAAATGTGGTTGTCTTGATCATTCATATAGTTGGAGTGTACAAGGATGGAGCTAGAGAGTCTGTTGTTCTTTGTACAAGTTCATTATACCTAACTACCAAATTACCATAAAGCACACTGCACTTGCACACATTGTACAAAATGTTTGAACATTGGACATGTTCTCTCGAAGTTTGTACAAAACTTTCTCGGTATAGAGATGTATTGGAGTGATGAAGCCTGTTAGAAAATAAAAATAAGTTTAATCTTTTCCACTAACAAAAATCAATCAGGCATTTCTAAATTATTCGGTTATGAAGTTTGACAGGAATGATGATACTATATTTTGCCTAAAAGTATTCACGTCCTACCTTTAGTCGTTGTAATGAGTACCAAATATTAAAGCATATCTATACTTTTATTTCTACGAGCAACAAAAACGGTTCATATTCCAATGTACACACGAGGTGGACAACGGTTCTGTCGTTTTCCCCCTCCCATGCACAAAAACTTTGCGGGTCTTGCAATTTTTACGTCGAGTTTTATTCAGAATAAATTGTTAGATTTTTTGATAGTCCATTGCTAAGTTTTATCTGCTGGGATCCCGTTTCCATTTTTTTGGGATTTTTTCTAACAATTTACTGGGGGAAAACTGACGAAGTAAAAATGCAAGGACCACAACAAGGAGAGAAAACGATGGAATCCATGTGAACCCCGGGTAGAAAAATCAGGAATATTTGGCTTTCCTTGTTTTAGTGAGAGAAAACAGTTTTTTTCCACATATTTTTTTATAAATGCCACAAACAAAAATTTACTGAAACAAACCACCCAAGGTATTCGCCGGAGAAGCTGTATAACTGGTTAGTCATGTCGTTAGGTATCTTGTTTCTCTTACAGAATAGATGATAGAATGATGCAAACACTATTGATAGCTATTGATATCAATGTTTGTATCAAACTGTTCGGTTTCTCTAACAACGCTTTTTCGTTTTTTACTAAAAATGAATGTTTACATATTAAGTTTAAGTGAGACTTTTTAATCAGCGGTGTTTCCAATAAGAAACAATTGTTGAGGATGGCAAGGGAAGCAAATTACATTTTCGTAGTGCAAAATAGGTTCCCATATGTACAAATAATATACTTGAATAAAAACATTCAATACGGGCATCGCAATAAAAATATTATGCGCGAACATTACAATGTTTCAATGTTTATACCACAAGCCATCATTCGTTCATCATTCATTCATTTCACCTTGGAAATATCTTGACTGCAGCTTATACAAGGAATCTTTTGTTGCTGGGTGAAAAGAAATATTACAGTTTTAGCTTAGAAATTAATCCAGTGACAGCACCACCACCGTATGGAAAACCAAGGAGGACAAATATTTTCCACTGATATTATGAATGAGCAGTTAGATTTGTAATCATATATAGCATGATGGCAACAACATTGAACTTCACGTCACACGTGAAACTATTGCGCACTTTAAATGGTATTTGGCCTTGTAGTAGTACGAACAAGCAATTTATTTGTTTGCTCATTTTGGACAAATCGGATAACAATTCAGTGCAGCGGTTGAACCAACGGACTAAACTTTAATGGCTACATGCGAAGTTGCCTACCATTATTACTGTTATTTCTCACAAGCGTAAATACTACGACGCTGCGCTAGCAAAAGGGTAAATTTTTTATTAGAAATCACTGGTAAGCTGACGACAACACAATAAAGGGTTTTCACGTTTAAAGCCGGTGGATACTCGATACTAGTAAATGAAATAATAGGAGCAAGGTCGTATCTTTTTAATGACGCAATTGTTTGTTATATTTCTCCTGCTACTTGTTTTATTTTCAAAAGAATTGATGTTTCTACCTCACCTAAAGTAAGTACTACTCGTAGCCATTAGCTAAATCTGAGTCAGAATTACTCGATGGAAATTTACAGGTAAACTCTAGATAAAAAGCCAATAGTACTTTAATAGTACTTACGCACAACAAAGAAACGGATAGATTTGTGGCGCTCGTTTTTCATAATTTTTATTTAGTTTTATATTTTAAATGTTTGAACTTTCTCCCGTCATTATTAATTCACTCCGCGTCAAAAAGATATGCCTGTTGTTATGCATTTTCATTTCCCTCCTCCCTCTTACGCTTGTCGGCTTGTCCACGAAGTCAGAAGCTTTATTCTAGTCAGAAGCTTTATTCTACGACTAGCTATAACCGTAATGTGGGCTCTGGGATGGAGATTTGGACTTCAACCCACCAGCCACCAGCCCAGAAGAGCCCACATTGGAGTGCACCTTACGTCTACACAGAGACAAATGTCAGGTTTGAAAATGTTCGTGAGCAAAAAATTAAATGAATTAATACTGTGTGTTTCTGCGATGCGCTTTTACATAAAACGATGACAAATGAGGAAAGAACCGTGACTATTTGGAACGATTTTTTGGGAAATGATTTTGACGCAGTCGTCGCGAAAATCCCCGGAAGTTTATAAAACCTTTTATAAATAGAACCTTGATTGAAAATTTGCCAGGTGTCCCAGGTGTCAGGTTTTTTACTTTTGGATTGTATTATAGTTTTACAAGTTACCGTTGTACTACCGACTACCCTAACATGAATATGCATCGTTATCGTTACTAAACTAGGTATACAGCTTGAGCATCGTAAAAGGAGTTTCCACGTGACCCGTTCCAGTCCCTGTGGTTGACATTGAATTGAAAACACAAGGGACTTCATTGCACATTTCAAAATTAGCAAGACTTGGTGGTTTCTCCGCCACATGTATTCCACTTTCCACTAGATTTACTAAAAGCTCGTAATCGATGGGATGCAGTTGCATATGCTACTACTACCTTATTCACAAAAAGGAAAATGCCAAGAAGTGATTGAAGTGAAATATGAGAATGTTATTAAATTGTGGCAGCTAGACAACTATCGCTGGACATTATTTGCATGCTTTAATTCAAAGATACATGTAACTTCATTTATTTGTAGTCAGAGTGGGAACCATGTTCTGGTAGATAGAATTCAAATTAGAAACAAAAATCGATAACATTATTTGACTAAAACAATGTTATGATATTTGACAGACGACACCACCAGACAAGGCTGTCTGAGGCCGGTCTTAATCGAGCTATGACATGTTGTTCTGTGACAGGATGATGTTCAAGATGTTCGTTGTCTGGTATTCAAATCAAAATTATTTCAAGTCATGTACTAGCAACAGCAAGTGTGTAAGTTAATCACGTTAATCAGTTCGTTCGGATAAATTCGGATGGACACACTATATATATACCCTATTCGCATGCATAAATGTTAGCCGGCAACCGGCAAGAACACCACGATTCGGGCATTGAAGCTGTATGATAATCTTTATGAACAACAAATTGGAAGTGTAGAACTATTGCTAATTAAATAATTATGAAAATTGCATGAATTAATAAGCACAGATTAACCGGATATATTGTATTTCGGAAATAATTTTGATCATTTACTAGTTTTTCACCAAATTCATTATTCCTACAAACAGTCAATGCAAGTTGTTCAAAAGTGCAATAAATTAGTAAATGTGGGTAAATGTAATAATCAGTGACAAGCAAAAAACCAGTACAATCACAAAATAATCACCTAACCGTACAAGGGAATTAAAATCAAGCAATTAAAAAGCCAAGGCACATAATATGATCATAACACAATTTTCTATTATTATTATTATTGCAATTATTATTGACATCTCATCATCCATTCTCCATAACTTTTTCGTCTTTCTCAACTAAATCCAGTGCTTATCCTTTTACTACTACTTTCGTATATTAATGACGATGCTGTTGACAATTAAAAATTTAATATACCGTTGCTGACATCAAATTGCGTTTTTGTTGTGACTACAATTATTATTTCGCTTATCCTGTCTTCTTTAAGTTGTAGTAGTGGTAGTAGTAGTATTGGTGGCGGCGGTGCTTTACTGTGTGTACAAAACTCTTCATTTACTTTTTTTTATCTTACAAATGCACTGCTTGATGTCGATTCTCCTCGCCTCCCTACTACCACTAGTGCTGCGTGGACTCGCTCGTCGTCGCCCAAAAGTCGCTAAATATAGCACAAAATACGCCAGCCCAAAAGCCACACACGGTACGCGTGCTCCCGTAAGAATTTTCGAATGAGCAAGACAAGCGTACGCTCGCTAGATTCGGCGCCGTATTAGTAAAATAGCTGGGCTGGCTGCGGGAGTGAAGAGTAGCTGTTTTAATGTCGCCCACTCTCTAGCAGCAGCACAGGGCTTTTATTTCAATACCCTACCCCTCTCCTCTTTTGTGAGTAGTGATACACACACAACAACAGCAGCAGCGCAGCAGTAACTGGCATGCACCAAAACACTTTGGCTGGATTGACTATACACACGTAATTTTACAACACACTATATATATATTCCACGTAGTATAGGTATAGCCGACGTGTACAATATATATCTATATGTATATATCAGAAAAAAACAACTACGCAGTAGATTTGCTCGTCGAAGATTTTTATTTTATTTTCCTGGGGATAACTTTACTTCTGGGGGATCTCCTTCCGTGGACAATCAATTTGCCCAGCCGCTGGAGCGGCTCACGGCCGCAACAAAAATGTCACCGAATATCAGTCACTTAGTCCCCATGATTATTTCACATTAAAGGGTCACAAATTTCAAAAATAAATTGATGAAAACCGTCGCTCGTCTCTCCAACACAGACCTTGTTGTCCTCTCACCACTCTCCTCTGTAGAGGCTCTACTCTGAGCAATGGCGGACCCATCATCGACCACACCACGTCTTCCTTCTCGCTCACACCACCACCATACTCAGTGCACAAAAAAGGGGAACTTTGACAAATTTTTAAAATTCTGACTAGACACTCAACACACACTTTGAAATACGCTGATTCCGAATATGTGATTAGAAATGAGCTGATAATTTCTCAACTATTTTATTTTTTCCCGAGAAGCTCCAATTTTCTTAGAGTTGTACGCTGACTTTTTTTCCTTCCATTGTGCTTCTCCCTGCTCGGCCTTGGGCCAGGGCAGGTGGCGCTGGCTGCGGAATTTTTCCTTTGTGCTCGCTCCTCGTTTTACCATACACAGCTATGCTTTGCTATATACTCTCAGCCAGCCAGCAACACCACCAAACACGACTACTGCTGCATGATATGAAAAAAAACTGGTCGTCGAGTCGTCGTTCTAGCAGTAGTCGTTGAACTGGTGGGGAGCGTGATATACCTACAAACTATAAACTAACTACACCTATAGTTGGCTATATAACAAAAAACTACCACTGGCGTATAGATATATCTATATATACACTACACACGAACAACGTCGACGACTGCGAGACGCTCAAGTATAAAAAGAGATATTTTCTGATTTTCCTGGGGCGGAGTGAGACACCCAATACTTTACTTGTGCTGTTCGTCCGTCTCTTGTTTGGGTGCGCTCCCTTGCCAAACTACTGAAGGAATGCTGTTCTTCTGCCCTGCATGTGTATTCTGGCGAGATTTCATGAGCCAGCCCACTTTGACGAGTTTACGAGCGAGGGAACTGCCTGTAATACATAGTCAGAATTTACTTTTCAACAGAGCCGACTTCGAAAACTCTGCCTTGTCCCTATCTCTTCTTTACTTGTTTTGTTCGGCAGCAGCTTCTATATGCTGCTGGTCTCACAACGAAAAAAATGCATGGAAAGTTTTTGTGGGGCAGAGTCTACACTGTAGACTCTACAGCAGCAGTAAAATTACTAAAAACTTACTAGTGTGGATAACTTGGTGTTCTCTACATTTTGGTATTACGACCATGTCATCTTTGTCTTGTGTGTGCATTAAGCATTACATTACGTGCATCCAGCAGCAGCAGCAGAAGAAACGACAATGGATAAACGAACATTTGGGATGGAGAAGAGCAAAAAAGCTAACTTGTAATGTAGTTACATGAACAAGAAATATATGAGCGTGCATTGTGCACAAGTACCTCAAGAGAGAGAGACAGAGCGCGTCAGCTTTTCTGGTGTGGCTTTATATACAAAAATGTACGGCGTTCTCTCTGCCCAGGCCTTTTTTTCTCTATTTTTCTTCCAAAACAGCCCATAGTAGAGGGGGTTCTCCGTTTTCAGAGGTCTGAATTTTTTTCTTTCTTCCCGTTTGTCTGCTCCATCTGCCAGTGGTACGGACGGACAAAGTCGTTATACTTGTGTACGTAATATTATGAAATGTGGCGTGTATATAAAACACTCTGATATGCTGTGAATATTCGATAAATGCATATTTCTCTCTCTCTCTCTCTCGTGTATTTTCCTTCTTATCATGCCACACTCACAAGGAGGACGTTTACACAGCAAAATAAACGTAGAGAAACAAAGAGAAGGATTTTTTTTAGTACACGTATGTTTTAAAAGTTTCCTTTTCCATCATATACCTACACAACAGCAGCAACCGTCGTGGTTCTCCTTGTATTCTTTCAATGTATTTTCTTTACTAAATAGGATTATCATCATCGTCATCGCCGGTTGTTGGGAATACTGATTCAGTCAGACGGCAGCAACCGACTACTGCTCTGCTGTATGGAAACGGAAAAGTTTTTTTTTACTGTTAATGCACATCTAGGCAGTTTACGAAATGATGGAACAAGTATACAGAGAATATAGTGATGGAAGTGTGTTGGGTGGTGGTGGTGGTGTTCTGTAAGAAAGAGCCGACGATGTTGTTGATATGAAATTTTCGCTTCACTTTAGTTTACGTTTGGTTATATGGGCTTGGCAGGAGTGAAATGAAACTTGATGGAGAAGAAAGAGAAGCAGAGGAGAAGTGAGTTTTGAACTAAAGGAACGAACCCTCCTACCTCTACCAACATAACATATATGCAGGCTGTTGGAAACAATGGAATAGCAGAGGCAGACACACACGAATAATGTTGCCATATGCCTACAAATGTATATGCGGCTGGAATGAAGCCTGTTTCACGAAGGAAATTTTGCGTCGGTTTTATACGTTTTTTTTTCTCTCTCTAGTATATATGGAGGATATATATATGTTAAAATTTTATATGGTGTATTGCATGATTGCGTGCTGTTGGGTTCGTTTTGGTGGCGTTATATGAAATGGAGGATACATGAACACACGACACATCCGACTGAATAAAACGAGAGAGAACTGCCTAAAAGCATCGCGCTTCTTGTTGGATTTTCTTGCTTTTCTCTTTTCCCTTGTCTGTCAGAGAGAGAGGCAGGCAGGCAGGCAGGCCTTCGGTTTGCCATTCCTCATGTTGCCAACAAAATAGCAGCAGCTGCTACGTTTTCTTCCCATCTCTAGTCGTTTCTATATACCTTGGCCAAAAATCCTGTGTGCTGTTGTATGGTGGTAAAGTTGATGCAATTCTGACATGGAAAAAGATAAAAGGAATGGCCAGTTGGGCGAGTAGTCTAGAGTTGACGCTGACTTTGCTGTGGGGCTAGAGAGAGAGAGAGCTTCCTTTTTCTCTCCTTTTCGCTTGCATCGCCACCACCCGTCTTCTCTGCGCTATTTTACTTGCTTCTTGCTTGGCGTGCATGCAACATTACAACAACATGGTTGGCAATATATTCATTTCGACTCGCTTCTTTTCTCTCTGCAGCTCACTGTGTGAGAGTTGAGTTTGACGAGTCGTTGTTGGGTTTTACTGGCAAAGCTGGAAGAATTTATTTCTGATATATTTTCTGCAAGAGTAGAAGCAGCGTTCTTTGACTTCACCATTTCAGTGTAAAGATTGCTCTGCAAGAGAGCACATCAAATCATGAGCGGAACAAAAGAAGGAAACGTACTACTTGGTGGTGTTCGTTTCAGGTGAGAAAAAAATTATAACAAAGAAGAGGTTTGCACACGGAGAGAGCTTTCAAATGCGGGGATATGGAAAACGAGTCTAAAAGGAGGAACGAAAGTTTTTTTTAAATGTTGTGGATGCTTAAAAAATATAGAACCGATGGCATGAAATAAAACTTGAAACAGGGCATGGTTTTAAAAAAAACACGGATCGAATTCAAAGTAAACTAGCGTGAATCGAGACGTGAATATAGGCAAATTGAACAGATTAATTTTACACAAGGAAAAATTGAAACTGAACACTTTTGTGGCAAAAAAAGTGTCCACAAAGCGGTCTAGCAGTATTAGAGTATTAATAGAATTTCCGCTGAACCCGTTGTCGTCATGAATCATGCAAATGCTGTAAAAATTGTAAACTGACACATGCAAAATGGCAGCAGATGTATTGTTATTATAGAAAAAAAACCTTGATGCCTGACATCCTTTCCCAAAAAAAGGTTAGAAATCACGTGACAGCGGGATATACATTTGGGGTAAAAGCTTTGTTGGTTTTGTAAAACCTGGAGTTATTGCTACAAGACTAGGTAAAATATTTGGCGGTAGGAACAATGAAGTAACCATATGTAGAAAATAAAATATGGATTTACCTGGTAAAAATCGAAGGATAAAAAATGATCAAGTAGCCAGTGTCAAAAAACTGTACAAATGTTTGTTCTGTTTTCGTATTTGCAAAAAAATATGATATTCAAAGTCACAAGAGCACAGAGTACAGGATTGGATGGGAAATTATAAATGTGGCAATGATAATATAATGGTATCTTATCAACACTTAAGGTAAACAGTACAGAAAATACTTCTCTCTCTCTGTGGAGTGGAGTCCGGAGTACAATTTAGTGGGTGGAGAGGGAAAAGTGGTACAGTCACGGGACACACAGGAGTTGGAATTGTTTATTGAGAGAAAATGTTGCTGTCTGTGATGTTGGTGGCAAACAGCACCACTGTATAATTTGCACGTATTCATTCATGACACATTTCCAGTCCCTAGGATAAACTTTTGCCCTGTCTAAGATGACCATAAGGTGCCAAACAGGACAACTTCAAGTCCAAGTAGATGTCGTCGTCCATTGAATACAGAATTTCGTGTACGAGTCGTTGGTGAATGGTGAGAGTTTGTGAAAAATGACATCTCGGAAGTGTCCAAAGTCCAAAGGTTCTCCTGTTGAAAGATGACCTAACTTGAAAAACGGTCTTTGTACGAGGTAGTAAATTTGATACGGTATATTTTTGCTGATAAGAGCGATAAGATCCTCCCGCCCACCAGTAACTGTTTTCACTTTTGCCGACTAGCTAGTAATGCCGAATGACTTTATTTCCAACAATCCTCCTTGTTTCCTACCTCTGTCCATTTGGTTGATAACCGTTTTAGTAGTTACCGCCTTATCATTTCTTCCGTTGGGTCGAAGCCACCCAGTCTCATAAGAATTCCTCTGTGAAACACCGCAAGAAAAACTTGCTACCAATCCAGCGTTGTCATTTACATGGACACTTTGATGCATGCCAATTAAAGCGTGATAAGCTACGGATACAAAATTTGTTTGAAACAAGCAGCACATCCAAATTCACATTAAAATATCTCAAGAAGCTGTGAAACCACTGAAAAGAAGCAGAACCAGTCATTGCACTTGAAATTCATCCTGACCTTGGAACAACGTACAGGGACAACGACGAGAAGCAAAAGAAGGTTTAGCTTGCATTGTGTTATTTGTGGATGATGATGATGACGATGATAATGACGAGATGATGGAGAATACGTACAAAGATTTTTTTTTGGACGGGTAGTTATAAGTTGTAGGAACCACATAGAGGAGAAGAATGATGATTTGAATGAATGCTATGTGCAAGAAACAAGAGGATACATGCAAGTTTGGTATATACCAAAAAAAATACAAACGAACAAGAGCGTATCATAAAAAATGATGCTAAAATGATGAAGCAAACTCGTTACTCGTTCATTGCCAGGGCTCTGCCAAACAACCAACATTTTTCAACGGACTGGCGATCATTCTCTCTCGGAGTCGGGATTACGTTGCTGTTTAAAAATATCGTTTTTTTTTCGTCTGCGCTTCTTGCAGCAGAGCAGAGGAGACTCTGGCTCTGTGTTTGTGAACGGGAAGTTTGTGTGAGTCGATGGCAATATCTGCAATAAAGACAAAAAAATGTTTAAGCTGTTCTGGTAGAAACAAAATAATCCCCAGTTTTACCACTTTTAATTAAACCATGTTACATCTTAAGGTTTATTATTATTTAACTAGGCATGTCCAGCGAGATTAGGGAAATTGATGAGAGCAAATGTGCAGAGTGGTAAAATGGTAATTGATTTTGGGGGACAACAGAATGTGTATACATTCTTGCCTACGGAAGCCAAAAGCAATTCATAGTTTTGAACAATGAAAAATAATTGTATGCAGAAGAGATGAAGGCTTAAAATGTGTATTGTTTTTATGGGATATACACAGCTGAGAAGGGTCCGACTTTTGGTGGGTTACTATATGCAGCTAAATTTTTACCTACATTCAGATGACGAGTGCACAGGGCTAACTAATTTTAAGCGAGCAAAATTTCGGGAGCAGACTTTTTTTAGTGGAAACCAGAAAACTGGTACTGCCCTCTGAAAGGTGTGTTGTGACTATAACAGATCACTTTATATTTTTTCCTATGTCGCAAGACAACTAAATTCTTTTTCTCGTTGCTACATTGTATCATGCTAATTCGTCATGTCTGAATAATTGTCTGATTGATCTAGAGGAAAGAATCATGTAAGTTGAAAGACACGTAGTAACTTGATTTCTAGGAGAGCCGGGGAGTAATGAGGTTATACATAGTTGAATGATAGCATTACTAATACAAACGTACACGTTGTTGATGTACAAACTGTATGTATTAAATTAAGTGGATATAACCAGCTAAAGAACTACTTCATATGCGTTGCGTACCTTCTAAAAAAGATTTCTCTCGGTTGGCTCATCAAATTCATGGGAACTCGTAAACTAATTGTTTTAATGCAGAAAACAATCACTGATATACAATATCTGTACTTTAATCATTTCCAAGAATTCTATTGTTTGTAACGAATTATTTTTGTGTTATTGTGAAATCAATTTAAGAGGACACTGATATGTAGAACATTAATTTACCTACGTAGAAACTTATAAACTTTTAATATATACATTCTCTCTGAGATTTGGTTGGATACAGGCGAGGTGAGGATATTGGATACGAATTTCGGTTGAATCGTTTAATTTAACTTATATCCAACTTTTCATTAAATGAACACTTCCATCCGGTGTTGCAAACGCTAATGCCTGTATGGTAGGATGGTAACAATATTTTCAAAGATTACACGGATATCTAAAAAATAAGGGTTCGAAAGGCATTTAAACAAGTGGTGTGTATTGATTTGCGAAGCGTATTTTACGTACAACACTACTAAATCTTTTATAAACTAATATAATATTTTAGAAAGGAATACTTTTCATTAGACGCTATACTCGTCATTATAGTCACTGCACATCGGAGAAATAGGCGACAGCTGGTGTGCTACCAGGAAACTAAATTTTACATATATTGGTATGTCGAGTGTGCAGCGCCATCTAACTTGAAGTTACAACAATTTCGATAGTAGACTTTTTCACTTTTATGGTAAATTGATATTGCTTCCTGAAAGGTGTGTGGTATCTATACTAATATATGGTGATGTTGCAATTGCAATGTTTATTTAATGTCATCAATCTTCAGTTTTTGCTGTTTATCCCTAGCTGCGAGAAACTGTTTCACGACAACTCATCGCGATAATGTCAAAACGCTTTAGTTATTTGAAATTCAAAATAAATCCACAACTTTGACACCAACAACGTACTTACAACAGTTTGTACAGATTACGTTTTTCAATAGTAAAAAGAGGACGCATCATTGCCAATAAAAGAACGTGATGTTTTCCGAATATGCCCTTGAATTAAAACAGTGCGTAGAAAATGAAACGCAAAGGAAAAGTAGGTCTCCAGGTTGTGACGACGAGTGACGATTGGCGAAAAACTCGTCCAGATTGTAGTACTGATAAACGTGTCATGTTTGCCCTGATGCACACACACACACACATGCAATCCACAAACGTACTCATTTATTGACAAATAGACGCTTCCCTGCTGTGTGTAATGATATCTTCAATTTGGATAACTTTAAACCTCAATTACGCAGCCACTTTTGCTGTTGAAGAGATTACAAAAAAATAATTTAACTTTACATCAAATGAATGTCGTCCTTTCAAAAGCTCCTGTTTTGACTCATTCTCACAATCGCACTTGCATTTTGCTTACCAAGTAACGTGGCAATAGATTATGCTACCAAAGTTGACTCACTGTCCCATGATGATCATCATCAACAGGACAGCTCATCTTAGTATATATGACGTTTGTCACTTACAACATGTTTGCTTTACTGCCGCTTTTACAGTGTGATGCCAAGTCCACATACCACATAACCCCTCTTCAATTACAAGATTAAATTTCGAGCCATGACATAATAAAGGAAATGACGTGTAACTAACTTTTTTATTATTTTTTCAAACAAAAGTAATGTACGGCTTATCTATATTGGGTNTGTAACTAACTTTTTTATTATTTTTTCAAACAAAAGTAATGTACGGCTTATCTATATTGGGTATACAAGCCATAAGGATTTTAAAAGCAGACAAAAACAATCACTAATCCCCCGGCCGGTAGCAAACCAAAAAATATTTTTGGAAAGTAAGGCCGTTACAGCAGTTCCATTTAGCTTCACAATCTGACATAACGACTAATGACAACCCCTTTTCCAAAAAGGCACCTAAAATTCGCCATTTTAGTTGACTGTGTGGCTGTCCATAAAGGTTGTATATTATTAGCGAAATTGAATCAATTGAGTAAAAAAATCATTATCGTATAAAAAAATTATCGTCAGATGTCAAAACTCTGACTCTTGTGACTGTGGAATGGATATACAGCTTAAGAGAAAGCGTATTATATTATAGTGTGCAACTGTTGGGCACAGAATGAAACATTACCTTAAAAAGTCCAAAACGTTTTCACATAATATGCATCCCTATCCTGTTAATCCAATAAAGTCAGTCGTTAGACAAATTATGCGGAAACCATTAAAAATATTATCGACCGCAACATTTCTTGTAGCCCCTTTTTCGTTTATTGATACGCGTAATACATAGATGAATGCTTATTACTAAGAAATTCGTTGTTCTTATAAATAAATTGATAACTGCTTATTACTACCCATCAGCAAAACTTTTTAATGCGTATCAACGTATCTAGTATTGCTAAATAGAAATAGAGAGAAGGCAACTTTTATACTTCAAGAGAAAACTTACAGCCAGTTCGACAGTTTCCATTAAAAATCGTCAAATTAATGTCATATTGCATTTCTAAATGGATTACAGCCACAAAAGTATATAACTGAATTTTTCTAGAAGGCTATTTCTGTCTTATCATAAATATGATTATCATCAATATTCATCAGTATCAACTTTCTCTCGCTCTTTTACCCGCTCTCGTTTGCGTGTGTCTACTACGAATGTATCCTAATAGAAAATACAGAGATCGATTACGATTTCGAATTTACAAAGGGAAAAGAAGAATGTAAATCAAATATAAATTGTCAACTTGACTGATTAAACGCGTACAAATGTTCAGTTCGCTGAAGCAGAAGAACAGTGAAAATGTCTACATACTTTTCTCGTTTAAGACTTTATGGTAGCCTAACCAAACCACCATCATCATCATCATCATCACACCAGCAAAGCTAAAGCGGACATTTTTATAGCAATGGTCGTTGTATAGCGTTCATATTTCCTTTCGTACGGGAACGAAAAGAGTAATCATGCCAATTTGTGTCAGAGACATAAAGACATGCAGCACAGCATTTTAGCGTGGTGCGCTTCTGGGCAAGCATAATTCTCCCAGTGAGATGTTCTTTTAGCTGAAGGGAGATTTTAAAGGTAGCAAGTGTAAAATATAAGGATGACTAGAATAGTTTTTATTATTGAATATTTTTAATATATTTCCGTTATTAGTAAGCAATACGAGACTTTGTCTTTTGTCGAGAATGTCTTTTATCCTTGAAAAAGTACTCGTACTAAGAATTATTTACTTGTAAATTTCCATGAAAATGTGCGTTCTCCTGATAGTGAGTCGTCTTTTAGGTATTAAAGTACAACAACAAAGTTCTTTTAATACGAAGTACAACAGTAAGCTATAATTATCGGAATTGCTTTTTCAGCATGAATATTTCGAATTTTTTTAAAATTTTCATTTTTGTACTAAGCCCGGCATAATTTATCCGTAAAGTGCCTTTAAAATAAGTAGAAAATTAAAATATCGAATAAAAACATACGAAATATGTGGAATACTTTTAAAAAAGTATAAAATTTGTCATCGAGTTGTAACCACCAATGAAAAAATGCCAACGGGTTAAAAATATATGGGTATTCAAAAGTTAAAACATATGCACAGCAGGACACAATAACAGTAAAGAAATAATAGAAACAATAAGCCTTTCAAAAACTTACTAACGTCCTATTTGACAGCCACAAAGCTTTCAAACGTGCAAAATATGGTTCCCTACTCTGAAGCTGGATAATCAACGTATACAAACCCAGCACTGCTACAAACTGCTAGTATCTCTGTACTTTTTAACAAGGAGGCAGACAAAAATATTGAACACGAAGTTTTTTCATTTGAAAGCAAATTCGTATGAATGTTGTACGTGTACGTACCTACATGACATGTAGGTAAGTTTAAGTACCTTATTAGTACCTATATACCCAGAAAAATTCCCCATTTTGGGTGGATGCGGGTACACATTTTTTTATGACAAATGCCACCAAGATATCACACAAGGACTGTTGTTGACTAAAAGCCTCCTCGTGTGTTCGTCGTCGTCGTGGCTGTGGTATTTAAATGAAATGATGTTGGTTTTAAACAAGTGACAGGAATTTTGAGAGTTTTAGTCAGGCCATTAATGAAGGACAGTAGTAAAACGTTGAGTGATGAAAAACAAGCGTGAAGAGACAGAATTAATAGGTCCATATAGCTTTTAGATGGTATTACAAGACAAGTTGTACGTATGACGTACTAGGTATCCATACAGAGCTGCAAATTTGTTATAAAAGACGAGATAATATGGTCCTTTGTATACTCCACTGTGTGGCCTTCCAAATGCCTTTATAGAAAGATGTACCTCGTCGTGTGGGATAGATGCATGTGTAAAAAATTTATGCAGGAAAAACGTACGTAATTTATAGGTAGCCTTAAAGTACATTAAAATGTGTTTCCTTCCAAGAACTCACAGGGAAAATAAGAAAAGCTGTTTCTCTGGATTGAAGGCACATAAAACGTATTTGTATATTTTAGCCTTCAAAATAGACACCTAACGTTCCGTTGGACCGTATATTTTCATATTAACAGGAAGTCTAATATATTCCTCTAGTAGATAGCCACTTTGACGAATGAAATTCAGTAAAGTGGGGATTTCATATAACAGATGCCAGGTACTCGGGGACGCGTCCCTGCGTGGGTACTCGAGAAGAGTAAATGTCTTGCACAAATTTTGGTTGTGTTATAAAGCATGAAAAAAGATGAATATGTAAAGGTACTTTACAAACATTAAAATGAAAAGGCTCATGTGTGGGAAAAGGGAAAAATAAGAAACAAGAGTCCCAGAAAATACAAGAACATCCATGCAATATACAAAAGCACATAAGTTACTATTACTAACCCAAGTAGTGCCAATGTAGGTATATTCTTACTAAAAACCAAAGTGGGTTATATGCTGTCTTTTACAGACGTACTGCATACAAATAAAAACTATTACATGGGCAATTTTTTTACATGCAGTGACTGCGGAACAGGGGGGCAAGGGGAGGGACAATCCTATCCCGTAATATATTAAATTCTTTATCGTATAATGTTAAAGGTACAATTTCCGGAAGGATTTGTACTCCCCCCCCCATCCCCCGTGTTCCGCAGCCTCTATGAGTATAGCTCTATTGCCTACTGTTAACATGAACATGACCATTCCATTCCAGACCATTATTCCATTCCATACGTGTGTAAATTGTCTTTCATTTAAAATACTTCTGAAATGCAGCCTTTGCATGTCAGCGTTGTGCTCAACTATTCATTATTTCGGCAAAGTGGGAAAATTTTGCGGAAAATTGTCACCGTGAAATATTATAAGAGAGGCGATGTAAACATCGTAGAGCAGTTATATTTATAACCAGTCTTCCGTCGTCAGCTGCCCAACCATCCACACTTATAGACAAACGGACAAACTGGAGGGACGACAGTGAAATGAGACAGAAGAATGATAATAATTTCTTAAATACTCTGACTAAGTTGTCGTTTTAAAAATATCCTCACCACCACTGCTGCTTCTCTGCTGCTGGTGAATTGTGTAGCGCAGCCATAGTTTTGGGGTTTTTAATACAAGTGCAATTAAATTACCCATTCCGCGAGCATGGGCACACATACACACATACAGAGGATGTACCAGTGTCAAATTGTTATGCTATACAATTTTACGATCACATCACGAACGAAAGGCACGTTCCACACGACATGACCATCTTTCAATGTAAAGGGAGAGAGATTCTTATTCGGAGATTTTGAAAGAGAAAGGGGGAAAATGGAGAAGAATGGAAGAGAAAACTTGATGAGTTTTTCATTGCTGAAGACCTCAACGATTCGCACAGCTATAATGTATGTGCCTACATATTTTTATCTTCATCTCCACTCCACACACACTGCGTGCGGCCTTTTTCCCTTTAAGCTTCTATATTATATGTAACTTCTTTTCCTGGGCTAGTAGATATACATCTCTCACAGCTTTATAGCTCCCTCAAAATATATACGTAAAACTTGTGAGAAAGAATGTTACGTTGGTATTGAAAGAAATAAAAATTCTTTTTTTTTTACTCTGCTAACAAATCAGGGAAACCAGACGACTACATTTTACAATTACAAAAGAGAAGAGAGAAGATAAGAATGAGTATCATGTTCAATTTGAGAATTTTTTTTGCAAAAAGTAAAGTGGCACCGTCACCACCACCACCACAGAAATATCAACTCGTGTGTATTTTATTCTTATTTTCTTCCTGGGAACAAACGGAAATGAGAAGTTGCGTGTGTATTTCATGTTATGAAAATTCTGACTATCACACCATCTGCTATAAAGTGCTCTGCTCTAACAATAACAACTAACAATTATTGGCCATTTTGCAATTTGCATACACATATAATGCCATTAATGAGTTCATTTTCAAGCCGATTGTGTCATCAAAGCTGGAAGGGAGTTTTTGGAGAGTAAAATCACGAGGGCTCCCTGATCTGGAAGACATGGAATGATGACGATGATAATGAAAGAGTAGAGGAAGCACAAATGTGTAGTTTGGTGGTTAAATAACCAAACTATTCTTGCATTTTATTACGAGAGGCCCGGAGAAAGTTGAATGTACGACGGTTATTTATGGTTTTGGATAAATTATCAATCCGAATAATACAACCGTATATAGACTATGCTCCCCCCCGTTCCATCATCTCACACAAGCTGTTGTATTGGTCTATATTTTTTTGTGGTACGGTACAGTAATAATAATGTCAGATGCTACAAAATATTTTCAATTTTCCTTTCTGGAAAGGCCATATTATTTAGTGTTCATTGTTGTTTTGTGGTTATACACTCTCTGTTCAATCACTACTTTACTTGTTAT
>JAHZNB010001786.1:0-17943 GCA_027744295.1 Callyntrura guangdongensis
CAAAGCGGCTCAGAAAGACAAAAAACTTGTCTTTGTTAATAGAATAATATGTATAAGTCGCTCTAGTACTCGTATTTCTTAGTGTACGTCTTTTGAGCTAACCCATGCCTAATAATAAAGCTTACTCTATCATTTGATAGCGTCGTCAAAGCTCTGTGTTTTATAATGCCTCACAGAAATGAAACTTAAAGACTTGCTATTATTGTTATTATTATATTATAATAGCCCTCTTCATTTTTTGCTTGTCTGTAGTACAAACCGACTTCTCGCAAGGTCATGCGTCATCTCGCCTTACTTGATATTCACAAGCCTATTCTATATCGCAGAAGACTCATAATATGTATATGGCGTCGGCGGCAGTATTATCAATGTTGTATGGATATCCGGATCGTGGAGACGAGCCTTCCCACGGCAACTAAAGTTAGGTTAGGTTGGGACAAACAATGGCGTAACGTCGCGTCGGCAGGAGCAGGAGCAGCAGCGAGCAGCGGTAACGATTTCTTCATTCATATAAACATGTTCTTATAATTTATAAACTTGTGTGTATACGGTGAACTGTATACCTTGAGAGTTAGCAATGTTAGCATTGAGAGTTGTATAACATGGCACCGCACCGGGCTCCGAAGATAACAAATCAAAATGCAACTATCGTATTATTTATGATCAACATCACTACAATATCACTTATCACTACTATTATCCTGCTACCTACCCGAAATTATTCATTATTGTCTTCTGGCAGACATCCACATATACCAATAATTCTAGCAGGCGACACAACGCGTACATGAGAACTGAAATGTACATGATCAATAATTTAAGCAAACTTTCGTTAGTTTTCTGTGTTGGCTCAAATAAATGATACATGACAAGAGTAGGCCTGGAAAATAGGCAGGCGTCTGTTTATTTTTCCCCTTTCTCTTATTGGACTCGCCTTGGTTCTCCGGTTTGAGTAAGACAACTGGAAAAATGTGGATTAGGTCAGGACAAGGAGAAATGAAAAGGAAAAGACTAAAAGGCTGTTGGCCGGAGAGGTACTAACTTATCGATGTAAATTTCGATCAATATGACGCTCAAAATACTGTATATTTTATAAAGCTCTCATTTTCTTTCTAAATAAGATACTTGAGAATATCAAGCATAAAGTTCACCTTCGTCCACAAAGTCTAAAATTATGTTGAACTGTACAAAAGTACAGATATCCGGTGAGCCGTGCCGTGTGCAAATATTCACGTCTAAACAAGCCACACAGAAATGAAAGTCTGCGGACGTACATTTAGGAAAATTGGTGAACGTCGTTAGTATGTGAAGTTATGCTTCCATATATATATATATACACACACACATATCCATATATATCCTGTCCAATTTATGTATTGTCATGTTTTCATTCCGTACGTGGAGTAAACCAAAGCAAAAGCTATACGAAATTTGTCAGCACAAACTGAACTAACAAACAAGGCAAGTTTTATACATATCAATAACATTCTACTTTTCACAACTTTGTCGGCGTATTTTTTGAACATTGAAAATCACAATAACAGCGATAATTGGTAACGTAAACTTTTTTTGGAAGCATAGTAAACTCATCTCTCTCTGTGTACTGAATCTGAATAAATTATTATTTGAATTGTAGCCTGATTGGAATTTAATTTTCATATTACCATCGTTCAAATGAGTGACGTCACTCTGAAACTGGGCAACCAAGAAGCTCGGAATAGGGAAATACGACACCGGTACCGTATAAAATCGTAGTTAATAGTATACAACATGTGTATACTTTCTCTAACTATTAGACAGCTCGTCCATATTAATGTCTAAAAAAGGCTGACAGTTGAATGGAATATCTGTATTTAGAAATGAAATTCGTAGTATTATCATAGAATTAGGGGCATTACCAAGTCTTCTTGCCTTTTTCACTTTGCTAGAAATGATTTCTATGAGTGAAATGAAAAAGTACATAGTAGGCTGCTCAATGAAAGAATATTACCATCGTTCAAATGAGTGACGTCACTCTGAAACTGGGCAACCAAGAAGCTCGGAATAGGGAAATACGACACCGGCACCATTTAAATCGTAGTTAATAGTATACAACATGTGTATACTTTCTCTAACTATTAGACAGCTCGTCCATATTAATGTCTGAAAAAAGCTGACAGTTGAATGGAATATCTGTATTTAGAAATGAAATTCGTAGTATTATCAATAGAATTAGGGGCATTACCAAGTCTTCTTGCCTTTTTCACTTTGCTAGAAATGATTTCTATGAGTGAAATGAAAAAGTACATAGTAGGCTGCTCAATGAAAGTCTTTGCTAAATGTATATTACTACTGGATTTGGCGAGAGAATATTTTTTTGCTTTGAGTTCATCTTACTTTTTTCCTGTGAACACAAAAACTAATCATTGCAACACAAGCTCAAAAAGTTTAGATCTTTATAGCTTACTTTTTTAATAAGATAGTATCATCGGTATATGTATTTTCCATCATATTTTTATAAGTAATTTTTATCAAACAATAATTAGATTTTTATCTTGAATTAAGTTACATTACATTTTCATAATCAATCGTGACACGTGAGTTCCAAGAAGCTGTATTGCAACTTTCTAAAAAAATTCCACAATCTCATATAAATTGCTTGGTTTACATAACAATCAATCGCCGTACAGATAAGGATTTGTACAATATGTATCTATAATGTAAGTGCGTATGCCTCAAAAGTTAGCACAACGATGGAATGACGGCAATAAAAATGTCTCTGTGTATGTGTTATTATCTGGATAATGATTACTAAATAAATGGTAAGTTAGACTTGGCAGGTGGTTGTTCGAGGAAAAATAATTTGTTTTGCTCAATAATATCCGACATCCAGAGTTTCTTTTCATATACACATGACGGAAAACGTACAAAAACATTATTTCGTGGAAAAAAATTATAAGTACGATGATGGAATAGTGCTGTTAAAACTTTATTGACATTACTACAGACTACAGTCTGCTACCATTCCCTTTCACACACATTTTTTTATTTCGCTTCTCTTTTGCCAGTCTCGCCTTTTCTCCTCTTTCTCTTTCTCTGTGTTGGGTGTATGGTATGTACGACAAATCCAACACAAGGGGTGGTCATCTATTAATCAACAAGAAACAGCCTGACTATTCAGAAAATCATGGATGCCTTGATGACTTGTCATTAAACTAGTGTTAGCGTTATACCATTTATTGCAATATCTAATACTACTAATCACCCCTCCAGTCATCCGTACACACACTGCCGCTTTGAAGAAGCAAAGAAGTATAAATATACTATTGTGTTGACATTACCATTACGATCCACTTCTGCTTTTGATCATTTATTACGAAAAATGACATGTGATGTACGCGAGCAATTCCAGTGAAACCAATTCATTTTTTCCTTCAGTTTCCTTTCACCACACGGTTTCGCCTTTTCTTTCGACAGACTTCATGGTGCGGAGATTGCCTTTTAGCTGTAGTGGTAAAGAAGCATTGTGTTCAAAACTAGCAATCCCATTTGCAGCTTTTTTCAATGCCTAATACTTGTGCCATTTCCCTTTGACTTTTGTATTATTGAAAAGGAAGAAACGCGAGGATGTAATCAAGTTTACGTTCCGCGTTGCTTCCGTTGTTGACTGGGGTTTAAAACATTACACTTCTTGTGTAGTATGTGCGTGGATGCCTCTTTTGGCCAATATATTTATGCTAATGAAAATATTACCAACTAATATCTACTACACCCGTTTATATTCCTACAGAGAAGTCCCTCTCCCGGACTTCCTGTGTGCGTCCTATATTTTCTTTTTTTTTCATTCCATCTCTCATTCCCTTCATATCAATCATGAATATTCATGAAAAGACAATCAACTATATAAACTTATATGCAGCGTTTGTGCATTATAATAGTCAGTCACTCACTTGGGAGTCGCAAATGCTCAAACTAGCAACTACTAACCAACCACGTCTTTACTATATAATTTTTCACTTCGTATTTTCTTTACTCGCGCGTTCTCTCTCACTCCGTCTCCTTGTATCCAAAAAACTCACATCACACCAAAAAAGTTATTATTCTCCGGAAATACGACGACGACTCCATTTTTCGTTTTCGTCTAATATAATACAACGCCTACCACAGAACTCACTTTGTTGGAACTTAACCCGTACCACGGGCCATGCGAGGCCTGCATACACCTAGTATACCTATGCAATATCCTGTATTACATGATGTAGCTCTCTCTCTCTCTCTCTCTCTCTCTCTTTCGCCCTCTTTCTCTCTTCCTCGCTCCCCTATGTGTAACTATTCATTCTCCTAATTTCTGCTATTACCATTGCTAGCTAGTAGTAATATGGCCTGAACTCTACACAGAGAGGCTTTTTAAATGTCAATTGAAGAAGTCAAGCCGTCGTCCGTCTGTTTGCTTCTGCATGCTGCTGTTATTTGCTTCTCTGTCTGCCACTCTGCTGCCATTTTTGTTAAATATAGAAAGGAAAAAGAGAGAATATGAAAGAGCAAACACAATGACAGGAAGCCACGAACGTTATTATAAGTAAGCACATTTGCATTTCCATTACACATTATTATTACGACACGACGAGAACGACGACGACGAGGAGAGGACCTATTCTAAAGACTTCGGCATTGTACTGTTCTTCAACAATTTAGAAAAAAAATATCATACTAATATACATATATATTACAATTAAGATTATTATATTCGGATGGTAATGATTTTTTCTACGTGCATTGTGATGCAAAACTAAGGCGGGGCAGAATAAAGTACATTTTAGTGTTTCCTTCTCCCTCATTTTGTTTGGAGAGGCATGATAAAGATGATGGTAATGGTGAGAAGAGGAATAGGATAATAAAAAGCGAGCGAAAACAACTGGCTTTTATTTCATCCCTACGTACTAAAGCGCATAGGCTCTCAGCCAGTGCAGATTTCGGAGAGCTGTAACTCATTCCCTACTTGAAAATACACAAGTGGTAGAACCGCGAGCACTTTGTACAGTAAAGGAGACGAGACTAGGTTGTACAAATTTTTCATTGAAATTTTTTAGTTTTTTTTATAAAATGGAGATGACTACAAAACAACGAGACAAAGTCGACCGGATATTTAGGAGTATAAAAATGTTAGTTAAATAATGCTCTATGTCTGTTTTTAGTACATAGTAAAGTCTGTCAGTCTAGAATTGCAATCAGTGCAGTGTACATTATTATCTTACATAACAATCAGCAAAAACGATCCTCCCAGAGACATGCGAATGTGATGCAATGCAAAGTATTTATGTTTAGGTACTTCGGTAATAACGTTTAATTGCCACGAACGAGCATGCATAACAAAAAACAGCATCAAGCACTTTAGAAAATTACTTTGACAATAATAATGACATGTTCAAGTCAGTTTGATGTTGATGATTATCATGATGGTTCTTACTCTGCTCCTTGCTCTGCCGTCGTTGTAGACAAAAAAATTATAAAAACACTGTGAAAATACATAGGTAAAAATGAATTGCACAATATTATCTGCATGCAAGCAAGTTCACATCTCTCACTCCCATTTCCTCCATTATTAAGAAACTTAAACAACGTTATGCTTTGCGTAGAATTGTTTTTTTTTATTATAAAAACGCATTTTTCTCTTTCCCCTATTCAATTCAAAAAATAATCATCGCCATCACCAAGACACGACAGTATCCTTTAAATAAAGAACGGGTACGACATCAAAGCATTGTTAAATTTCTTCACTCCTTTCCCGTTGTCATCAGCTCTCTGTGTGGAATTTACCCTGCCGTTTTTCTTAAAAAATCTAATACAAAAAGTTACAAAGCCTGAAATGATGACAAGCCTCGTGAGTATACCTAACTTCTGGCTGTCTGTCGGTCCTGCTTGCGGCAAAAAAACAAAGGCAAGTTGTGATAAAGAGTATGGATTGTGATGATGCCATTTAAAGTGGAGTACACACAAGACACCATCACACGAACTAGAAATGTACGAGAGCACTTATAAAGTATCTACTATAGGTAAATAAAATTGCAAATAATAAAATTCTCCATCTTGCCCTTGCCTTTTTCTTTTACATCTACCAAGAAAGTTACCGTTCAAGTGGTTTGCGGCATTCAGTACGTTTTGGTGTGAGTAGTCTTGTGGAACGAGTAAAACGAGAGAATGAAAATCTTTTAGGATGACAGTACTGGTAGCGCTACTCTTATTATAATCCAGCCTTTACCAAGACAGTCGCCTAATAACGCAATAAAATAAAAGGAAAATCCAGCCAGACAGCTACTAGCACCACTGCAGCTTTAACGAGATGGCTGTGAAGAGATTTTGACCTGACCTTGAGTCAAGTAGAGACAAGTGAAGTACAGAAACGAGGGGAGGGATTTTCCTCAAAGAACAAAAAACCGATCGTACATCCCACCAGTCTCTATTACTTTTTTGTTCATTCACTTTATTTTTTATATTCATTCTGCAGTTTTGCTACAACATGGAGTGGAGCGGAGTCCTACAGATTTTTCCAATTTAGGAGTACTTTGGCTTGGCAGAAACAAAATTATTGTTTAAGAGTAAAAACTCAACTTAACTCAACCGTGCCACAGCAGCGGTAAACGAAGTTTAGCATTAATAGAGCTTGTAGAAACGACTCCGCGCCTCTAACTTCATCTATTTTCTAGCTCACTATCTTATCCGAAGCAGTTTATTGAATAAGCATGAGCACGAATGAACGGACAACAGATTGTCGTAATGACAGATTCAGTAACGTTCTGAGAAGTCATACATGAAAACATGTAGCAAGGACTCGAGGTGTAAGCTGAGTGAAAGGGAGAGAATAGAATGGAGATAGAAAAGGAGCAAAAGCGGCCCAATCAAATGACACTTGTTACACTTTATTACATTTCTGAGAATAAGTTGTCTCTGAGAGTGGTCGGAGAAAGGACAACTGTTTTTCAACCAAACGGGCGAATAAGCACACAGATCGTACAAACAAAAGGCCGTTCTTTTTGCTTATGTTGGAATATATCTTCACCGAAAGAGCATGTAAAATCCTCCAACAACATGCTTTACTTTCACCAAGCTTTCTCAATACTTTCCTCTCCCAAAGACTTACTTAATGGCTGCCTGTTTTCTTGTTATAATGACAAGAGCAATCTCTATCACGTTATCGTCAGCAGCAACGTTATCATAACCAAACTCATTTTTCTCTCCCTTTCATCAAAGTCCTTTGCTACGAAAAGAAAAAGGTTCATCTTCATGTTGTCATATGACACAGAATAGGAGACAGTATCACCACGGCATAAAAATGATGTAAAGAAAATTTTCTACTCTTAGTTTTCTGGTGTTATTGAAGGACTTGTGTATGTTGACAAGCGTAATGCGTTTGCAACACGAGCTTTTATGTGAGTTTACGACAATTACGTGTGTGTGCACATACTTTTCGAGACATCATGCAGTACATTGTGCATTTTACGACTGTCGACATTTTGACAATAGACTCAAGGACAATGATGTGTTTTCGTATCGCCAACGAAACCAAGACATGAAATAGTAGTCTTGGATAACTTTCATTTCAACGATGTTGTACTATGCAAGGCGCGAACATAACTTTTTCACTAAAATTACTGCTGATGGTGTGTTAGTGTTGTCGGCAGTGGTGTTGATGGCGTTTCAACTTTCAACGCGTCTTTCATAATGCATCAATGGGAATAGACAAAATGCCAGCAGAAGTCGAGCAAAAACTGATAGACAGGACAATTTTTACATGAATTTTTAAGATGTGTTTGTGAACTCTTTATTTTCTCTTTCTAGACTCTGGGATTAGCTCTTGACAAACATGCCACGTACATTATGTAGAATTACATTATACATGTATGCATACAGTTTTTCCTCTTCTAACCGATAAACATCGCTCAGACTCAGAGATCAATTTTTCGTAGCCAAAACAAGTTACAAGTTTGTCGAAGAGTGAATATTGTGTGAAAGATTCGATTAGTTCTTTTTCACAAACATGTAAACTTATACGCACATGTACATATGTATATGTGACAGTTTTTCTATTATAAATGGAAAGAAAAAATGGCTGAAAAAGAGATTGGTGTCTGCTACGAAGAGATGGAAAAACGCAACGAAAAAACTACAAACCGACCTAAAAATTATTTACGTAAAGTCCTGGTTAGATTGTCCCAAGGGAACCCTATTTTACTACATTTCATTTTTCGTCGAGCAAGATGAATCTTCTGCGTCATGTTTTCTCCCTGTGGCTCAAAGCACACATCTCGTCACCAATCACATCATCATCATCATCATTTTGCCGTTACGAATGTTATCTCGAATGAAATATTTACCTATCATGTAACTATGTATCTTTGTATCTTGTACTTATCTACAAACCAGTCAAGCACATCCGAGATTCAATTTCTTATTTTTTCATCATATTTGCCGAAAGTGTAGCAATAAAATTAAATGCCTACACAAGCATGAAATGAAAAATAAAAATCATTTTCACCACAAGAAAACCAAATCAATTCGGAGTATTCTGGAAGAGGGGTAAAACCAACAAAGAAGTAAAAGCTACAGAAAAAGGTACACGTAACATTAACTAATTGCCTGAGAGAATACACTCGTTCAGTGTGATTTCCGAATTTTCGACCCAACTTATACGATGAAAATGACAACCAGAAGGCAAAAGATGCAGTGTCTGGTGATAGTAGCACAGAAAATAACACGAAATATAAAATGTGAGTAGGAAGATTATGTGCGGCTGTGTGAGACTATAAAATAAGATGCTTCTCTCCTACAAGCGATACATAGCAGAATGGCATATTACAACTTGTCTGTTTTTGGTGTAAAGTGTAAATGGAATCCCTTGCTGGCTAACCGTATCTGTCTGACTTTCTCCACAGCGTGAGTAAGTAACTACTTGAAAGGGTAATGCCTTTTCGGCTCTGGTCGGGCTCCTGTTGTAGTTAGTATTATGAATACAAAAGAAGATCAAGGAAGAGACAAATTCTACTAAACACATTTGTTTTATAATACTTTGCACTGGAGCGCCTAATTTTTTTGAGGTTTTGCTGCTAATGATGAAAGAGGTTTTTCGTTGTTTTCAGTATCCTCTCCCGTCACAGAACAAAATGGTAATTCAACTCTCGGCAAAGTAAAACAACAGGCATAGGTGAGAAACAGGCGAAAAGCTGTTTCCGACCTCATTCCCTCCACCATCGGAACTCATAACTTCCGTCTTCACGACATGAAGCGTAGTGGCATGCAAAACGAGCTTTTTGTTCTCAGAAGAGACGTTTTCTTCTATACAATCATCTATCATTCCACAACAAGTAAAACCATCTGTGTTGATACAAGTGGGTTAGAAATGAAGAGAAAGCCCACTTGACAAACAACTTTCCCAGTTGCTTACTCTCTTTCACCACAACTCGAAAATGAAATTAGAGAAATGGAAAAAGACAGAGGAAAAGTGGATGTCTAAAGGTGAAATAAATATTCAGACCAGATCCGCCATAAACTGAACTTACATGCTAAAGCCACTCCTACTACCACACGGACTATTTCACACATCACAATACAATACACAACAAAAGAGCGACCCACAAAAACAACAGTAAATCTAGTAAGACAAGTGATTGGATTGAATTTTGTGCAGAAACCATAAAACCTTGTTGCTATGAAGAAAAGCATTGTACGCTTAATAAGCTTACAGCTTACTTATGCAAAATATTTAAGTTACCACTTTGTTGGGTACACACAAAACGTGTTCAAGGAGAAAAGATTATTGGGTAATGTTAGAGGCTTTGCTTTCCAAAAAAATATACCGTTTCTTGACTTGGTAAAAATCCCCTTAATATCTATTGGAATGCCCCGTCAAAAACAGTTTTCTCGTTGTTGCTTTTATTTTGTGGGTGACGTCATATTACTTGAAATACCCACTGGCAATAAAAGATTAAACGATTTGTGACCAACAAACAAAACAACTATCATTACTAAACTAATTTTTGCATATTCCATTGAGATTTCTGCCAAAGTTCTCAATAAAATTTCATGGACAGTGGATGGAGCATACTCGAAAACAAAATTCTTCTGAAGTAGTTCACTCCATCCATCATTTTTTGCTTTCACTCAATAATCATTTTCTTGGAAACATTTTATTTTCCTTAAAATGAACCAAACAATGCAAGTTTTTATACACATATTAAAACGTCTATGTGTAAACTGCATTACTCAACAAGTTTACACAACTTCCTCTTTTTATTCCAAACACTTTATGCAAATAAGCTGTGCATTTTAGGTGAAAATTTGAACTCATTCTGATTCTGAATCTGAAGAATTTTTTAATTATAACGGCATGTATGAAGTGCTTGCTTTTTACACACAAAAGTACTCGTCATAGGAGGAAACGATAAAAAAGATTTTACCACGCTTACTAACAAATAATTCGTGTTTAGGCCTAGACTTATCTACACGACAGGTTGACACATGGATAATGAATGATTTCTTTTGCAAGCATTAGTTTAGCTACGTGTATGAACTGTATAAATTTTTAAACTCACACACCGTAGTCCATTGCGTTGCCATGCGGACACTGTACGCGACCCAGTACTCCGTACTTAACATTGAACATAATACCTGTGTCCTGTCGAGAGTTCAAAATATGGGAAGAAAATTACAGGGAGGAAAAAAATCTGTGAAAAGCTTAACGAGCTCATTACATGCAAGAAAACAATTGAAAATGGCAATAAGCATTGCACTTGCAACACATATACTTTCCATGGAAGCAAATTGCGTTGACTCCCAAATGCGTGATACCAGTCCTAACCAGGCAGTATCAAAAAGAAATCGAAGTTTGAAGCGAAGTGGTAGGTTCCGGTTTTTAAATATCCTGGGAGGCAGCTGAGAGATAGAAAAAGTCGCCATCGTACAAGCCAGCCAGCCGCAGGAAAATACCCATGTATCACACTACCACATGTGCATACATCCGGAAAACCAGAGGGAAAAACTCAATCTTTCTCATCTCAGAACAACCAATTACAAAACACACCTGGGACACATGGACATTCAAGGTAGTATAGTATATAATATATAAGACGCCAGCATGAAGCAATCCATGATAGTGTGCAGGAGTGGCAGCGGCAGCAGCTCCACACACCTAACCAGAAACCAACTAACATCGCATTTATACGTCATTTATTCCATAAGGTATGATACCATCGAAACAATACTACGATAACGAACACAGCTACAAGTAATGTGTAGTTTTTGGCCATCCAGGCAAATATGTCGTGTTCATTTACAGATGGAAAGACTCAATAAAGCATATTGCCGTTTGCTCGCCTTTACCATTTTCAATTGAGACACGAGAGAATGCTTTGGGGCGAAACAGCACTCAAATGTAAATAAAAAATCACCTACATGTCTATCCATACGACAAAATGAAAAAAATAAAACACCGACTGCATGTACAGCATACAGTCTACAAAGTCAACTGAACATTCTGAAGAAAATGGTGATATAAGTACGTACGGTCGTATTTGTTGTGGTTTAACGGAATAGAGACATGCCTGAGAAAGCTTCGAGGTATTAAAAGCAGCCAACATACACACTTATTTCACCCTTTTTCTATTCTTCATACATGTTTTGGACACATTTCTTGTCTCCTTGTCTACAAAGCTGACGGACTACTTAGGCAAGTGTGTTTCTTTCAAGTGCCATAATGTCGAATGTCGCCTGTCTGTCTGAAGTGGACATGTAAACAGAGGCAAGCTGGAGATAGGAACAAGAGAAAGAGGGGAGGGAGTTCTGTGATGTTGAGAAGTTTGCAATAACCCAACAACAACCGGGAACATTGTCGTCATCATATGTGTAGTCGTTTCTAACGGCCCAGTAAATGTTTAGCGGGAATGTAATGTAGCAGCAGTAGTGGTAGTCATGTAGTCACCCTCATCTCGAAAGCGTTATACACTTGAGTTAAACTGAGCACTACAAAACTATGAAATATATGCATGCCTATACGCCTTGCACTTGTGTACAAAATGTGGTACGTATAAAGCTAGCACATCATGCTAAGACTAATACGGGGAAATGTGGGATACTAAAGGAGGAAGAAGAGCTAAAATTACCTCTTGTCAAAGACGGGGAAAAGAACAAAATATTGGATCCTTTTAGGAAGAATTTTTAACGATTTAGAACGACTAGTCTCGGGGAACACATATCCATGGGGAAAGTCGACAACAACCACAACAAGCGAAGAGAAATGCTGCCTATTTTCTTCTTTCAGCTATTCAACTAACCTCCTCGCTTGGAAATCGTTCGGCTACTTGATTTTTTTCACAGACAAAAATTGACGATGGAAAAGATGAGGGAATGAGAGAAATCTTTTTTGCGCTTGAACGCTTAATTTCGGTTCTTGAAAATGCATGGGTACATAGTATAGGATAAGCGTATTTTATTATTCCCATGACTAAAGTGGCAAAATAAGGGAAAATAAAATGTATTTTTGGAACGTATAGTTGATTACACATTTGATTACGGTACCCATGCATTTGCTACGTACTTAACGTTACAAATTGTTACAGTACAAAGCTAAAGTAGCAAAAAGTTGAGTGACGGAGCTATATGAAAAAATGAAGTATAATATTTTAACGTAAGTTTTGACGATAGAGATATTTGTTTGACTTCTTTGTCCTATAATACAATTATTTTACGGAATAATAATGCACACTCTAAACTTTGTACATTCCAGTTAGTTTTCCTTCATATGCCGGTTGAAGTATTACGGTGTCACATCTGCGGAATATTGTTCATTGTATAGGCCCGGATTCCCTTCTATTTTCACTTTCTCTAACACTTGAGCACGTTTCCCTCAAACACGCAGACAATTTCGCTTCCTCGCATCTCCAAAAATATCCGGAAATGAGACGGAAAATGAAAATCAGCTTACTCGCCTTTGGCCTATGTTGCCTATTTATCCAATTTTATGACAACCTACAAGCAAACTTCATTTGTTTCAGATAAAGGATCGTGCTGAAAGATATCAAAGATGGTGAAGTAGGCAGCTCATATGGATGAATGACTTATAGGGATTTGTTCAAATAATGAAATAAGTAGTAATACTTTCAGCAATTTCAATACATTCTAGTTAACCATTTGTATTATTTGTTAATACACCTAAAATACTTGGATTCATTCCCTGAAGCTTTATAGTAAAGACTTACAGACAAAAAACATATGTTAGGAATAAAAACAACGTATTACATAACACAAACGGAGAAATATTTATAAATGTGGTGCTTTGAAACTTTATGAAACAAAAAAGTTATCCCGTGTTTACCATTTCCTGGAGCATTATTACTGCTTGATGGAAAGAGATTGACAGGCTGATGCCCCTTAGAAATTCCAACTGGAACACAGTTTAAACCATTCTATACAAGTTTAAACAATATTGGGTTAAAAACGATCGATTTTCTGTCTGTTGCAGTGGTGGAACAGACCAACCAGAGCCTGGACGTTGCTACTAAAAATTTTATGTAGGAACATACCAATGGTGTATACTGCTGTCAGTTTTTTAACCGAAAAGCGAATAGCCTTTAATACAATTTGCGTTGTAGCGCTACTGCTGTATAGGATGTAGTGGTGTGGCAATGGAGAGTGAATGACTATCATTCAGTTGGAAATAATGGATTATCGGTACACTCGTGTATTGTGATGCAATTCTAATTCAGCACATTCTTTATACAGCATGGACTTGGCTGCACATTTATAATATAGTCTGTCGTTGACTCCAAAATAATAGAGAGAACCACGACCAAGGTAATAGTTTTTACTGTCTGGTATTCTTTCAGTCTGTCCAACAAAATTCCCTCCCTCCCTACCGAAATGTCTCGTCTGAAACAAAAAATATAATGCTACCTAATAGGGCAACCTAATCATACAACCATGTCTGTCTGGCTGGATTGGATTACATGCGAGCATTTGCGAGCATTCTTTTCGCTTGCATGCGAAAGTCGACGCCGACGTACCTGGTTTGGGAAAAACATATTATGTATATTTCGTGACAACGACCTTCCCTACGATCCCTACCTGTATGTTCTTATAACTTAAATGCATTTAAGTATAAATAATGTTTCATACAGAAGCCTTGACCACCACGTACTCCTGTGATGTACACCTACCTTCATGTAATGATAGGGAAGATAATAAAACACTGGATCCCATCTTTACCGTGAAACTGAAACTTGTCGCTATTTTCTCTCCGTGCGTGTTACGATAGAGATATAACAACTAAAGTCAGCGCCAGCACATTTTGCATGTGGGTAATGATGGAAAATGTAAAAATTCTCGAGTAATGAAATCAGTGAATTCACTGACTAATTCTTTGTTTAGAAAGAGGATTTTAACACATACAGTCATATGTATACACAAATACCTGCATGCATGTACTGTAACTATAATTAACGTTAGGCTGTGAAAGAATTCCCAAAATATTTCGAAAGCATTTTTGTTTATCTTGAATAGCATTGTAATTTATGTGGTCCATATCATGCATCAAAGTTTCTACTACGCAAATATGGGAAAATTATATGTACACAACTTTTAACGTCAGTAAACTTAATACAGTGTGTATTAAAAATGCCACAACAAGTAGTCAAAGTAATCTAATATTCTGCAGACATATAATATGCCCAGGCGATTATTCCTTAATCAATATTTGATAAACTGTCGTGAGCGTTATTATATTCCAGACAGAGCACAAAACAAAGTAGGTCTTTTCACCAAAACGTTTTCGTTCCCATGCTGTCGGCACCGACAGCGGCATATTGTATGACAAGCCGTCTCCTTTATAAAAAAAATTATGCATTCCTTTTGCGAAAAATAACCTACAATTGGCACTGGAATGTCTTAATAACAGTGCGTTGACAGGAAAATGATATGGGGCCATTTCTCGTTGTGCTTTCAAATCAAAGCAACAGAACAACAAACTAGTGGACACGATTTTAAAATATTACCTACATGGCTTTTTTTGGCATGAATTGATTTCGACTCTGTTCCGTTGACAGTACTTTCAATCAGATTCATGTTTAAAAATTATCATTTTTGTGTATTATCAATATTAATAAATAGGTATTAATTTAATCCACTGGCCCGTTTGCTTAGAATAACTATTGGAGATACTACAATGGGAGCTACAGACAGGAGACAGACCAGTCATCATCCACATTTCAAATTTTACAGCTTGTCTGCCTGCACTCCTTTACACAGACATAAAACAAACCCAAAGTTGGTACACGACGATTTTCCATTTCATGTCTTATCTGATCTTTGCAAAATAAAGCCGCGAGATCCCCCAGTCGTAGCTTATACATGCCTACTGTCTACCATGAATATGACACTTACACACTGACACTACCGTCTATCATATCGACATGGCCAGTTTAACAACCAGTAAAAACTGATAAGAACTAGACAGACATTGGGTAAATATGTGGTACAGCAGATAATGAATAAAGTTAACATTATATGTCTGTATTTATACAGACTTGATGATGATGATACGATAAATAAATTGCAGTGTAATCTCAACTTTATGTGCATTGAAAAGGTAAATGACTTTGGTGGTCGGACGGCCTGTGTGTACTTTTTGTCTCACAGTTTCTATTAAAATTTCAGAACCACTGCCGTCCGCACTCACATAGTCAGTTAACAATCAGCACGGTTGTATTATTATGACAGTGAATGGTTGAAGCAGTTCTTCCTTAGTGTCTGCTATAATAATTGTTTTTTTTTGCTACAGCTATAGGGAAAGGGATAATATTGTAATGCAAATGGTGATGCAAAACTGTAACCAGACGAAAACCCAGACAGACGATCTGCAAGTCATAAGGACGTGTGCGGCTATACGTCAAAATAACATTTAAATTTTGTGGGTCTGAAAGAAAAGTGGTAATTATCATGGTCAAGAAAGAAACTGAAAACGAGACCGACACTTTTCTGCTTAATCAAAACGTACATGAAAATAGAGTAATAGTACGCGCAGTTCTCTTTTAATATCGAGGTGGATTTTTCTAGCATTTTCTAGATTATGATTATAATTTAATTATCCCAGACAATTAATTAAAGAACTGACAATGAGTAGTTGGTAGACTACCTAAAAGAAGACTTTTTCGCACGTCAATGGTTTACCACGAATATCAAACTATGAAAGGAGCAATTATACGTAACGCAATCAATACCCACATGAGACAAGCTTCTAAAAACTGCTGCACCTGTCACGGTATCATAACTTATTGCTATTACTACTCTCTTGTGCATTGTTTTGCCCTACGCCTTGTTTTGATGAATGCGCTGCATTTAACGAGCGTAATATGCAAATTGACCATGGCAGCAATGATATAAAAATAATAATATTATTAGTATATTTTCTGCTTACGCGTTAGTGAGTACCATGAAAAATGTGCAAAACCAGTACATCAACAGCGCAGCTAGAGAGGGACGAGAACAACAAGATACAGTTGTAGCACTGCGGCAATATTGTGTATTCAATTTAACACTGGCAGTGGGTGCTTCTATCGTGCTTCTCTGTTAACAAAAATACCCAAATACCACCAGCAGTAATAATAATTCTAAGATGACTTCAATTACGTGAGTGGTTATTTAGCAGCAGTGCACTGTCTTCACCTTACTTATTATATGCAGTTCGTTCGTCGTCGTCAACCAGTATAAATCGTGAGCAGTCAATGAGTCACTCGTTTTCTGACTTTCGCAAAAAGTGTACTGCAGAGATGTGGATGATGATTGTTATGTATGATGAAAGTTATGCAGTGTACCACGCTGATGATGATAATCATCATCATCATCGCTATTGGATTACCGTTCAACGCTTCTATATCTTATATTGTTTCCATTATCATTACGACAACTGCAAACAGCAGCAGCAGCGCTGGCAGAGTGTAGAGCTCAAAAGTTTCAACCTGTCATCAAACGGTATGGTACGACGGGGGTGCCATAATCGTTTGCATTGCACGAGCTACCTTATTAAAAGAACTACGATTCGTTCGTCCTTCCTGAAAGGACCTTAAGGTCACTGACTTTTCTCTCGAAAGATCGTTAATGCCGAAGTACTAGTACTAAAAACAAGTAAAATAATATAGATAACGTAAGATGCAGTATTATCACTTTATTTTTATGTTAGATAAAGAGATGTATATAATTGCAGAGGTCGCATTTTCATCGGCTTGTAGTTCACTAAGTATTTATACAGTTACTTGATTGTTGACTTATTACGCTGGCTTGTTTTGGTCTTCTAATGAAAAAGACCACGGTAGGACAACCACATGCATGGTAATTATGACATGGTAACACACTTGGGTTATCCTTGGGATCATGTTTAGTATGGATTATTGCACTGCTTTTTGTAGGGATGGAGAATTAGAGAATGAACGCAACCAAAGAAATACCGACATTATTCTTGATGAACTTTTGGATTTAAAGCTTACCTACTTAACTTACTTAGAACACATTTGAAATTATAACTAGCAACTCCTTATTGATATTACATCATTAAGGGTTCATGAAAAATGTCGGTATTAATACAGTATTGTAGTATTGTTATGCAGTATCCTGTCAATGGAAACTATTAAAAGAATTGCATTTTTACCAAGTGACCAAATGGAAAGTGGTGAGTAAATATGTTTGTAAACTGCTGACATGTATACTAATTAAAAGCAATTGTTTTATCATCATTAGATATCTAAAATATTTTGTAAATACCTATATTTACATAGGAAAAAATCTCGTCTGCAAAGTCGAGGCATCTATTAGATGAGTAATATTTGACAGTAATAGGCAGTATATTCACAGGGGTGCGCGAACGCCTTTCGCGTTAATAGAAAGGTGCGTCTATTGGCATCCGTACCGATGAAGCACCATTCTCAC
>JAHZNB010001787.1:0-10019 GCA_027744295.1 Callyntrura guangdongensis
AGAAACAGTTGATATTGTATTTTTACTTCGTTTTCTTATTAGTTAAATTATTTGCCTTACAACTGAGAAAACTAAATGAAATTAATGTCCTCAAAACAATGGCAATGCCAGGAAACGACAATTCAATAAAAAAGTTTCGTCGATCACAAATTGCACTGTACCACCCAACAATTGGCGAGGGTGCGTATGGTAAAGTGTACAAAGCCATACTAGACGATATATTATTGGTGGCTGTAAAAGAGCTCAAGCCAACGATCGTAGGAACATTTAGAAATTCTGGGGATAGAGAATTGGAAGCTGCTCAAAATGAGATCAGTATGCTTTCGAAATTACGTCACCCAAATGTTGTCACCTTGATCGGGACTGCAGGAGATTTCGGACATAATCAAGGTACCGTTGAAAAATAGCCTTTTAATTTAATATACCTAACCTAACCTATGTCATTAGTTTATGATAAGTTCTGTTTGACTTTTAGTTCCATGGATGGTGTTCGAGTACATGCCGGATGGATGCGTGACAAAATTTTTGATTACGAATGCATTACCGGAAGTAAGTGTGTGTTTCAGTGAAATACTTTTATCATATCATATAATTATGTATATATGCGATTGATTTGTAAGGCTACATTGTGGTGTCGCGACACTTACCAGGTAACTTTGTCTGTTGTTAGTTAAATCAGAGGTTCCCATTGATACATAAATATCAGTTCTAGTATGGGGAACACGATGCTGGAAAAACTTTTCTGCAAAAATAATGTTTGGAATTTTTTTACCAGCGTTTTAAAATGCCTGACTTCATTACAACGCACGCTTAGTATATACCTGCTTGATACACATGAACTATGCACGAACCCATTTGTTTTTGATCAGTTTATGTTTGATGTTTATTTCGAATACGTTTTATTGGTTTTTTAATTTTAAAAAGTAAGCTGCCGTTGAGTTGAGGGATATGTTACGTGACGTTAGGGATATGGATAACTTATCCAGGATAGGTAACTTGAGATGAGAGCAGTGGAACTGTGTGTGCCATCTGCAAAGGGGTGTGTATGTAGGTATGTACAAGCGTACGTTGTACTAAAGTCGGGCGTTGAAACGCTGATAAAAATACCAAACATTATTTTTGCAGAAAACTCAAAGTGATATTTATTTGCCAATGGGAACCTCTGATCTGATTAACTAACACTGGACAATGTTCCCGGGCTAGCAACAAGACTAGTTTTGTTTTCTCAACAACGAACGTTTCCCGTTGTTTTAGAGCCAACTCATCAAATTTTGCTACGACATCTGTGAAGGCATGAAGTTTCTTCACTCTAAAGGCGTCTGTCACAGGGACTTGGCAGGACGCAACGTGTTACTAGCAACGTGTTACTGGATGTTGACAGAAATTTAGCAAAAGTGGCCGACTTGGGAATGTCCGTTTTTGCTAGAAGAAACCCCGTGAAACGATACTGTGTAATGTCTCATGAAGTGGTAATTTAAAAAAAAATATATATATATATTTCATTAAAGGGTATTTAGCCGCATTTCTAACCCACCAAAAGGAATTAAAAACTAAATTCTGCAGTTACATATAATCCATAATATACCATAATATTACCATAATTTGTAATTATGCTTTTCGTGTGAAACCATGCATGTGCCAATTTTAGGATCCGATGGGCATACCAGTCTACCACAATCCAAAGGAGTGCTTTACATGACAAGGTATTTTCCAGCGCTTCCGATGTATGGAGTTTTGGAGTGACCATGTGCGAAATGTTCAATGGAGGTTTGCACCCTTACAAAGGAATGACCCTAATGGTACGCAGAAGAACAGAAAGTTCCAAACAACCTTTACTACATACGTGCTTTTACATGCCCATGAACAATCATACGGTAGCACAGTCAACAGTGCTGCGGCTGCGGTACTTTATACATGACCTTTTCAAACTATCTTCGTCGAACATTTCTTCCTTAAATTTTAAATTAGCGGTATTAATTAAAAATGGATGAAGTACATCTGATAGGTTTATGTGAGTCTCGTCCGGCTATTTCGTTGGGGTAAAGGAGGAAAGTTTAACATTTATTTCCTCAGTAAACTCAGGTAATTTTGACAATGGACTTACATCCATATCCAATCAGGCTAAGCTGTGTAAACGTTTTATATCTCCGGAGTTCATCATAACAATGGAAGCAAGAATTACCTTTAAAATTTACTTGTATATAAACAGAGATTAAAATTTGACACAAAAGTGACTTTTAGGATCCGTCAAAGGCTTCAAATCTTAGAACTTTTTTACCTCATAATTCGAGTATTTTTCATCCGTAATATGCTAAGACGTCATTACGTGTAAATGCTATTTCTATAACATCCCCTCCATCCTCATATTAGTATTGTAATATTGTGCTAGTTATTTTTCTTTTGAAGACACTAATTTGGTTTTTGGTTCGAAGACACAGTTAATTTTATTTGTATTTTTAAGAACGCTCTTGAGTTCATCATGAAAGGCAATACTCCTCTTTCTCGAATCAACCTTGATTGTTCATTGGCCATTCTTGATATAATCAAGCAGACGCTTGTGATCGACAGAAAATTACGACCCAGCTTTGACGATTTAAGCAAACAGTTTGATATAATGAGAAAAAGGTAACAGAACATAATTCATCTTATTGAACTCGTGACAAGTCTACTTGAAATAGGTACCCGTGGTTAAATGGTCATATGTATAAGGTCATTAAAACATTGGAATCAATCTTGCAGACCATTTTCGAAAATTTCGGCAGCTGGGATGGACAGAGAAGAGGACGCATCAGTTTGTGGATACAGTGGTCGTGTGTACAATAGACGGGACAAAGGCAATCAGCGCGGAGGTAATTTATTGATTTGTTGGCTTCAAGTAGCTTATAAACTGCATAATAATAAAATAATAAAAATAAAAATAATAATAATAGTCAATATTTAGATTTCCAACCTGCAAAACTAAATTAAATAGTACATTCTTTGAAAATTGTAACATTATGTAAATATACCCCGTTCTAATTATTTGTCTGTTTATCCATTTTTTAAAAATAATCAGCAAACAAATATTCATCAAGTAAGAGCAAAAATCGAAAAAAGCCTGGCTGCTGTCAGCGAATGATGCAACCGTTTATTGACTTCATAGATGGTATATTTGGAACATGAAATCAACTCACATTACCACTACCACTGGTCTTGGATTATTGACAAGTACTCGGTCGAAGTGATCCACATGAGTTGGGCAAATGTAGTAGATGGAAATTGCAAATCTCTTCTCAATTGTATAATGTTGCATTTACAAAGTTAATGTTATATTCATTTTGTAGTTTTTTTCTCTATGATAACCAGAGAGGAAAATAAGGAGAAAGAATCCCAACGTTAATTTTTTGTTTCCGCACTGAAAATCAATGGATGAAGATTCGTTGCTAACGGTGCAAATGGCAACTACTTGTATTATATTTAAATGGGAAATGTTTGGAACCACTAACGTTAGATTCTTCTTCCCATTATATGTCTCACTGGTGAATAGTCAGCTTTTTCTTTTTCTTGTACTTGACTTGATTTTTTATGATATACTTTGTAAAATTATGGCTATAATTACGTATTCTCAAGGAGTTTGCTTGTATTTCTCTTTATATATGATGTGATGATTGATGATCTTTGGTTTTTTTATCACTATGTATATATACTACAGTGTTAGGGTTTAGGGTTTGAAAAGCAGACTGAAGCATGACTGAAACCTTAAACACTTTAATAAAGCAAATACATTACAATACTATTGACTATTGCAGAGAATTAGGTATGTTATTATTATTAGGGAGTATAAAGTCTATAATAATAATAATATTTACCTTGTTGCACTGAGCTAAGAGATTATTTGAATTGTCAGAGTTTTGTTCATAAATTGTTATTTTGTTAAATTGATTTTAATGGCAAATGGTGATGTGATAATAATCGCAGTTACTTTTCAGAAACGTATTGTTACTGAATATTACTAGTGTATTAACTTAACTATTAACCGACAACGTATGTTGTGAAATTCAAATTAAATGAGGCAATTTCATTTGTCAAAAACTTTTGCAAATAATATACCGGTCGATTGAAAGGAACAGAGAAAAATAAAACAATTCAAAGAAGGTGAAATGGAACCTTCCAAAAACTAATTGGACTTTATAATGGAATAAAACTAAAATGATAGATAACCAGCCATTACCAAAGTTACCGTCTACCGTTCAAATTTTATAACAATAGGTACGTTAATCCTGAACGCAGATTACGTAATATGTTAATGATACGCTCGCCAACTGAAAATATGAATAAAAATAATTTTGAAATGTATTTAGATATTTGAGATTTGAGAAACTCTAAAATAATATATTATAGAACAAATTACATTGGCTATGGTAGAATATGTCACAGGGAATATATTAGCAGCTTTCACTGCCACCGTATGATGTGTACGCACTTCGTTGACTATCACAAGCATTTCATCAGTAGTTATGAGTTTACGATTTGTCTCGGCAAAACATCCAATCCAGTACAAAATTCATCTGAGAATAAATAAAAGTTTTCTACTAAAATGTTATTCCATTTGTACTCTGTCTATAAAAATAACTTGATAACTAATCAAACTAACCCTTGAAGCAGTGTCGGCTGCCAGTACCAAAATGGAACAGGTACTACAAAAATAAAACACAATTGGAAACCACACAGTCATCTTACTCGCTTTGCTCGCTTCCACGAAAACTTCATCAAACGTAGTGGCGTAGTACAATATATCATCCAACAAAAAGAAAAGAACGTTCATTCCAACAGTCTCATTGATTAGATTGGCCAAACGTTTGTGTTCCTTGTATCCCCGTTTAAACTTGCGCCATGTACTTAAAGACATTTGAAGCCTGGAACTCGGGCATTGGTAAGCATGCCTACTTGATGCCGTTGTAGACTTTAGTGAACGAAGGAACTCCCTTGTTGCTAACCATAGTGTCAATACTATCGTGAGTAAATACAGATCTCCATAGAGTGTCAGGAATCGTCTAAAATATAACCAGAGAGATGCAATAAATAAAATAGTAAAAAACCAATCCGGCCCTACCTATGTTTTCAAAAAACATACAAATGAAAGCAAAAGTAGTTTAAGTAACCTCGGTATGTAGCCTAAAGTTCCAAATATTCCAATTAGGTGGTCACCTGCTCTCTGAAATCCATTTGCTGCTTGGACACCCGTATCATTTAAGAAGAAAGCGTACTTGGAAGCCGTTATCATTTTGTCCCACCAACATTGCACGCCCCACCTCAGTATCCAATCTTCGTCTCCACTGTTGACTAGTTCTGCTCCATTTAAAATATTGGACACAGCAACTGCTGTGTAAGAAGTGACGATGAAAATGGCAAGTAGTTTGTGCGAGGTAATGTGTCGTAGTTTTTGCCAAACACTATTGTTCGATACATTTATGAGATTGAATGTTCCGGTCTGATATTCACTGTAAAGTACAGCATTTGCAATTTTCTCAAGTAATTGGCTCTTTGACCAGAATGCGTTTATTGTAAGACCTTTAAGTACTGCAAACTCAAGATAGTAGAGATAAATTAAAAAGTAGTTTGGTCCTTTTGTAAACTGTCCTCCCAGAAATAGTCGAATATCTGCAAAGATCCAGAAAAATGCTAAGGTGGAGGACGTCGCACAGAGAATTTTTTGAGGCCACCACGAATGTAAAATGAGCCTGCTGTTTTGCCATTTTAGTCGAAATGGACAAAGGCAGGTGTAAAAAGCAAAATCCAAAAAGACTTTTATGTAGCTCCCAAGATCAGAATTTTGCATGTTCTTACACGAACAGTCTGATGCTGACCAGACGGTTTACTAAGAAGACCACTGGAAGCAAGGTATATGTACATAGAAATATAATATGATCTGCAAAGATCCAGAAAAATGCTAAGATGGAGGACGTCCCACAGAGAATTTTTTGAGGCCACCACGAATGTAAAATGAGCCTCCTGTTGTGCCATTTTAGTCGAAATGGACAAAGGCAGGTGTAAAAAGCAAAATCCAAAAAGACTTTTATGTAGTTCCCAAGATCAGAATTTTGCATGGTCTTACACGAACAGTCTGATGCTGACCAGACGGTTTACTAAGAAGACCACTGGAAGCAAGGTATATGTACATGGAAATATAATATGATTGGAAGTTGGTAATGCAAATGCAATAGAATGAACTTAAGCTAGCTGACAGTTTCATTCACGTGACAAGTTAATGGTTTCAGCAAATGCACGCACATGTTTAGTGACAGCCAAGTGAATGACCAAATTTATTGGGAGTAGTAGGTACTTATGTCAATAAGGTCTCACTGCATTTTGGATGAAATGATGTAGATGAGTAAATAAAATTTCGGAACGGAAAACTTTCATTTCACAACCTATTATGTAACGACAAGTACATATTTGCAATGTTTTCATATCTAACAATAATATCTGATGCCCGAGCAGCCTTGTAAGACCCAGTAAAGGTTGTCACCGACGGAACCCGTATCCAGTCTGAGTCTGATCTTGAATGAAAAAACAAGGCATATAGCATACTGTTGAAAAGTGCAGGTTTTATTTTTCTTTGTAATATGAGAAAATTAGATACTCTTCACTATTGATTATATCATCAGCCTGTATTGCACCACTGGTGACAGAAATAATGTGTGTTAATGTATATGGCAAAATGGCGACAATCCTTTTCGTCCCAGAAATTAGCATTAGCAATTTTTTGGCACAAATGCCTAAATATTTTTACATTTTACTGTTTACCATTATCACGATTTTATTCCCTTTGCGACGCCCGTTTGTACACCGTACAAGTTTGTTAATTTTTATATTTACCCATTTCCAAAATTTGCTAAATAATATTGTTGATGTTCTTTCCTGTGCAATTTCAGCAGTCCATCCTGTCCAAGTTTATTTCCTCCTTTGTGTCCCATTTCATGCGCAAACAATCAGCTCGAATTCTTCCACATTTTATCGAATGTATCAGTAGCTCGAATAACAGTACAAAAAGACAAACTCCACACAGTCCGACGACAATTACAACAACAGGATAAAACTTTGGCATTGTTATGCCATCATTATCCCAGACCACAGGATTTACCACATTTCTTCCATCCAAGAAACGCACCCTGTACACCCAATCCGCCCAATCGTACCATTTCGTCACTATACCCCCTTCTCGAACCCTCATTACACTTTGCATCAGCCACTCTCTATTCGTAGTGGTAAATTCTAGGTAGAACGGCTTCTCAAACAACTTTTGGGGAATGTGGTGACAGGTTACTTCGTTTTGCTGAAAATTTTCCCTCAATTGTTTTTCATACAAAAGTCTAACGCCTTCAGAGGAATGGACATACTTCCAGTCCAATAGTTTAAGCTTTAGGAAATCGTAAACAGTGAAGTTGCTTTTAACTTGGACTACGGTTTTATTAATGTATTCATAGACATTGTATCTTTTAAATTCATCTATAAATCCTCGGTATCTCCCAAGGTCAAATTGACCGTAACGAAAGAAAAAGGAATAACGCCTGTCAAACGCTTCCTTCAAAGTTTTGAAAGGTGACAGTATATTTGGTGTAATTGCGAAGCTTATTACAGAGATTTCGTACAATATGGTGACACACAGACCAAAAGCACTTATGGCAATATGCATCCTAGTTTTGTTAAACAAACTTGAATACTGTCTGGTAATGGAATACAAACTGATAAGCAATGACAGTAACAATAGATTTCGTTGCTTGGTATGGCAACGATTAAAAAGTAACCAACTAGAGATGACCATAGATAACAACACAAATAGCCACGTTTCTGTACTGAATGGCTTAGTCCAAGTATTTACAATATGTTCCACAGCTTTTCGGGTTTTGTGCGTTGACAAACAGTAAATGGGATCAGCATGCAAATTTTCAGAAAATATTAAAGCTGGTAATCTTTTGATGGAATTGTTGTTCCAGAGAGTGAACGCCAAATCAAGGGCGATTACCTCAGCAGATGAATTAACTAGCAACTTTTTTTCATTGGCATTAGTAAATTCTAAAATTTTAAAGGTAATGTTGTGGACTTGCGCTAAGGTAAGGGTCGTCATTAGATTTGGTAAACAAAAAAAGGCGTCATTGGACTTGTGTAGTAGTTTTATACAGGCGTAACGATTACTATAATATTTTGTAAAGTATTCCGAGTCCGTTAAATACACAAGAGCGAACATTTTTCGACCCCACCCGTTTCTAAAGTTTTTTAGAAACGGTGCCGATCCTTGCGCCATAAAACTTAAATTTGACATAGTCCTTTTGGAGCAGTAGCCATTGCAAATTAGGGAAAGCTCAATGTTTCCGGAAGCTTGATGTTCACCTTTTGGCAAATTTGCCAATAGCTTAGGCGCAGGGGTGTTTAATATTTCAGCTGGAAACATTGCTCGATCTTCTAACTTATTTTGCTGGAATCTGTCGACAACTCTTTGCCAGTGTCGGTCTACCGGAATGTAGACAAATATGCTGGAACTTTTGTGATGTCCTCTTTCAAGAATCCGTTTTCCAGCAGACGCGGTCACGTCAACCTTAAATCTTCTTTTCATACCCAAAGCACGCAACACCAATTGATGGGGCTGACTGTACTTGAACTCATTCATGGACAACCAATTTGTGTGATAATTACAATCGGAAGTTAGTATTACGACAGAAACCGCACTAGTTTCTTTGGTGCAGCAGGTTTCGTTATCAAAAAGGTAGAAAGAAACCGTGAATAGGGAAGGATTTAACTCGGAAATAAAATTGCGTACATTTTTAATAATCATCTCACTTTTGACCATGACCCTGGTAGACCTTTGGGATGAGTATTGTACCGTCAACAACAAAAATGTGCAAATGAAAATCCAAATGAACCTCATTTTCCTGAATTTCGATTTATCGTTACAACAATTAATCTATTTTATTAGACATCTTACGTTTGCTAACAATTACAGGATGACGTTGGTGAGACTACTAGCTGTGACTTGTGACCAGACAGAGGCTAAAAAATAACTGCTGATTATTTTTGCACCATTTAGTGTAAGGCTTGGATACAGCATTTGCTACACCACACCAGCAACCCGTAACCTACTTCAGTTTACGAATAAGAATGAGGCAAATTAGCATAAGTCTGCGCGCGTGACAAAATCTACGTTATAACTAACTACTGTTGTCTTTATACTTTCCCAACATCATATTAAATGGCTGAGGGATTGTAATTACTAGAAGTGGTTAGCCTAAAGTTCCTTAACAAATAGCATTTATTCAGGCATATCCGGCGACGACTATATAATTTTTATCCATCTTGTCCGGCCGTCCGTCCGCAAGCACAATTACTCTTGATGGGAGAGCGATTTTGAAATTCTGTTTTCGCCAAACGTTACATATGGTCAATTGCTCGGATGAGTTAGAAGATGGGCATTTTGGGGTCAACCCCCTTTGGGGTCAAATGGGGTGTCAAACCTTGAAAGCTGTTTCACCCATAACTCTGAAACAGTAAATCCGTTTGAGATGGGGTTTCCAATAAATGACTAACAGTGACAAGGGCAACCCTTGAAGAGTTATAAATTATAACTTTAATCACTAACTCTAACTCTGTCACTCTGCCACTAATATCTCATGCTGAGATATATTATATCTTATAATATATCTCAGCATGAGATATTAGTGACACCCCCTTGGGGTAGAAACAAGGGACCCTCGTTTATTTCTTTCACTTTTAACATGAAAACTATTGATCAAATTTGGTACACATATAGTTTACTTGTGTAAGAATACCAAGTTTGAGCCAGATTGACTGTGGCCTTTAGGTGGGGTCAAAATCCAATTCATCATCGCAATTAAGCTTTATGGTATTTGATGTACCTAGTCAAGATGATGGATAGTTTTACTAATTCCCGCCAATACAGAATAGATTACAGGATATTTTACAGTTTACCAAACTTTTATTTCGTTCGGTTTTCCTTGCGTTTTGGGCTTGATCTTAGGTACATC
>JAHZNB010001788.1:0-10594 GCA_027744295.1 Callyntrura guangdongensis
ATTATATGTGCAATGACTTATCGTGTTAGATTGCAGACTTGCAGGTAAAATTTATTGGCATAAATGGATTGTTTCTGTGGCCTGTTCGATGGGACAGTTCGGAAATAGTAAAGTGTTTTCTCTACCCTAATTGACAATTTTAATGAACCTTCTATTTAAACTTTGAAATGCATAATAATATACATATAAACTATTGTTGGCTTGTATTTACAAATTCTTGAGTGCTGTAGAGTTTAATTATGCAAATAGAGTTGTTTTAGCAGTAATAATTATTCGTTTAATTACCTTACACAATAATACCTTTCTGTACACATGAACAGCTAGGATAGGTACCATCACTGCATTATCGTTCCAATTATCATTTTAAAACTTTGTAACGTACTTTGAGACGGTTTCAATTTCTACATCCCTATACGTTCATCAACAAAACTGGGATCCACTTTATATTTCTGGGGTTTGTAATTAAAATATGCGCAGTTGGACTGCAATACTTTAATTTTTATGGTGGTTAGGAAATTTTTGTGATGTGATTCTATAAAATACAATATTAAATCTAGATTTAAAAAAGTTGGTTCATATTCCACTTCCCTTGCTGTAAATCTTGACGTAACTATGTTGTATTCTAATGTGGCTACATCCTTCTGTATAATCTTCCTGTTTACTAATTTATCTTTACCTTAAATAATAGTCATCGTCTAATTGGTTTTATTTTACAGAACTATGTTTATATGGCTTCGATTTACACATAACGTATGTGCAATTTACCTTGCAGAGCCTCAATTTCTTTATGTAATGTCCGCATCAACCATTGTTTTTTCCCTACTGATATATAAATGTAGCAATAATGCAATTTTCATCTCACTGTTTTAAAGCTTTTTCATCCTCTTGAGTCGTAGCAAAATGCGAATTTCAGTCGTATAGTAATTGTTAAAAGCTAAGAAGAACAATAAATACCAATAAAAAAGACGTGTTCGTTCTTTGTCACTTCCAAAGAATGGATGCTATGCATAAAAAGTGTGAAATGCGCAAATGTTTTCCTTCATTCATCCTGCCTTGTCAAACGTCAAAAGTCGAAAACCTTTACGACTGTCGATAAATGCATACTAGCACACGATCCACGGGAAATACAAGTACTACAAATATAACATACTTTACCAGATTATTCTTTTCTATTTCAAATCTCATTATAATATTCGTTCAAAGTACGTTGTCATTTGTGGAGAACAAATTTTACCAGTTAACGTACTCGTTGTTGTTTTTGTTTGTCGACGTGAACGATTTCATTGTTACATATCCACATGTACAGTACAAGCGCAAGAATATGTTGGCATTATTTATGAATTAAATTGCGAGAATCCCGCTGTGGCTCACCATTTATTCATGTACAAATACGTTTTAAAATATAAACCATACTTACATCTTTATCCGAGCTTGTATGCATCTTTAAATAAAATAAAAAATATTCATGGAACGAAACTCAAAACAGGTAGTAGTAGATGTGATGCTGTAGTTTTAGACGTATTTACTTTTAATATAGCGCAGCATCTCATTTGATACGCTGCTGTCGCTGCTACAGAGGTTATATACGTGTATGTACCACATACACACTTGTTTTCTTTCAATATACCTAATCCTAATGCTGTTGTTTACCAGTGCTGAAGTTTAATAACTGGTTAAGTGTCCTACCGACCTCATTATAATTTTTGTCTTAACAATGCAACTTTACAAATGCATTAGTGCAGAACCGTTTCTGCTAAATCAGAAATTTTATTATTTATAATAATTCGTCGGCGTTCGTTAAACTTCTTGAAGATATTTTCGTGGACATACTCCTGTCTTGTTCTCCCCATTACGAATTGTCACCATTCCGTCCAGCTCTTCTCCGATTTGGATAACAATCTTTAGAGGAACAAAGAAAAAAGATAGCGTCATGAGTCATGAGACATTTGTGACGTCCGTGAATGTGAATCATGTACTATGTTGCCCTTGTAATCTTATTATACAGCTATTTTTAGACCCTGACACAACAAATAAAGATAATATTTATTAGAAGAAATAGAGAAAATACAAAGAGAAAAGGTGGAAATAAATCAAAGCAAAGCTGAAGAGAAAACTGCACACGGAAAGGATTGTTTTGCTTACTTTAGGTCAAGCTCATCGGGATGTCTGGCTTTGAAGATATATAACACAACGTACAAATTGGTCGGCAACAATCGATGCGGCTTTTGCTGTAACATAAAATACACAGATATACATTACATTTCTTCAACAAACTATATACTATGTACCTATAATGGTAGTAAATACTAAAAATAAGCCGTATAAATTGTAGACTTTTACAAACCGGTGAAGGACACGGTGATGTGCTAGCGGAACTGTGGGATTTATCATTTTCATCTGGAAGCTCAACCGAACTCATTCGCATGTTGCGAGTTGACAATAAAGTACGACGATTGTGTACAGGACTGGATGGTGCTGTTTAAATAAGAATAACACAAGTTCATATCCATTTGTAACACTTTGAATGAGCTTACAAATGCAGAAAGTATAGCACTGGGTTCAGAAAAGGTGGTTGTTAAACACAAAAGAAAAGAGAAACAAAAAAATGTAGGTGAAACGAAATGATTTAGTAGAGGAAATAATTCCCGGTGAAAATTAATGAACATACATATAAAAACTGTATAGAGAGAGAGGATTAAATATAAACACTGATCGTGAGAAAACTGTATGAAATATGAAATATTTAGCATCTTTATATTTATAACAACAGAAAACGACACTCGTTTTGCTGTGCTGGTTAAAAATGCCAAAATCATAGCTTGAGAATGAACACTGACAAGGGTGAATTATCTATTGATAGGTTAACTTAAATGGGAACAACTAAAGACCATAAATATAGAAACTAACAATTAGTATATACACACTGTTCTTTCGATATATGATGGCCTTTCGGAAAACCAGAATTGAAGAGTGCAACCCACAGGTTGTATTTTTAACATGTTTGACTTGGGTTGGGAAATATTTCTAGCCCCAGCACAACATGGTGCTCTCCTACTACCCCCATCCAAAATGCCACAAAAACTTCCAAACGCAAGACATGCATAGAAATATAAACATTTTATAACGTAACGTGCCACAAACGGAAACTTTTTTTCGTTATCGGTTCATAGGTCATTTCATCTCAAGAACGCTGTGTATATAAACTGTAGAAGACTATAATAAATGACTAACATCAAAAGCTACAGGCTTTCACTCTAGAGATGCTTCTGCTGGTACGATAAATTGTTATTTAGTAGCAGGTAACTTTGATAAGGCAAATATGTAATGTTGTATTTAAGGCTATATATTTATATTAGTGGCTAAGTGTGTGAGTGTGAGTGTACCTTATTGTAATATATGTAAAATTCGCTGTGACACTTTTAACAGATGTATAACATGTTATGCTGCTTTTACATTGTGAAGTGTTGGCAGCATTCATTCAAATAAAGGAAATCACACATCTTGTTGAGAAAAACTTACAATGGATTTACTATCACAAAAACCTTGCCGAGCAAATAAAAAACACACCTACCTACAACAAGCAACAGAAAATCATAGTCATAAGCCACATTTTGATCACCTAGAAACAATGACGTTCTATAAACAATGATGTTTAAGTAAAATGGAACGTCATTGCCTAGAAATATTACAAGTTATTTTTACTTTTAATTTTACAAATTAAATTCCTGCCTGACATACGAGTAAAAATAGTTTAGAAATTCAATTATTGTTTTGTTAATTTTACCCAAACCCGACTTTCTTGGTATAGAAACAGTATTGAAAACGAACTCAATTTTTGCAATTTTGTAAATTGAGTTCGTTTTCAATATTGTTTCTATAACAAGAAAGTCGGGCTTGAATTAATCATTTCAAAAATACAAAAATAAAAAACCCAACTTTACCAAATAATTATGAACTGATAACAGGAATAGGTAAAGAAAAACGTTAAAAAACATTTAAAACTGTATTTATTCATGTTTACATGCTTTTTTCCTGAGCAACGGCTTTCACCATGTGATGTCAATTCAATAAAAATCCGGAGTAGGTGGTGCTCAAGTAGTGTTAGGGAAAAGTAAGCAAGCTGGTCAGTTGACTTTGGGCAACAAGTTTAAAACTAGTAGCCGATTTAAACTGACAAACACTCAATGCAATGCACTTTTAAAGTTGTAATTCTAAAATTTGTGAAAATATAGTCACTATTTTGTTCACATTTTGTTTACTGAATCCAACCCTACTGTACTGTAAAATTGCGAAATTTTGGTTTGAACCGTATTGGCGTTAGAACTGTTTTAAGTGGAATGAATACGTACATAAAGTTAACAGTGTTGTTAGATTACTATGTACATGTTACATTCGGCAGTTAACCTTAAGTTCTATTGATCTTGAAAAACTATATAACGTTACTTGAATGATATTTTGAACATTTATTACAATACCCTTTGACAAAACCAGCAAACGTAGCTTAGATAATAACGGCTAACAGTCATCGTAAATGTCGTCCAATTCTATAAATAAATTGCAAGCTTTCAGATGGAAAAACTCTAAGTTACCTACGTTATTATATATCCTCTCCTTTACAGACATACACCTACTGACTTAAATTAATTCCACCATCAAATAGTATGTTATGGTGAATTTAATTTAAAAGTTGTCGCTATCCTTTGCAAACGATCACAGAGTTTTATAGAGATGTGATGATGTATGTGTAGGTACATTCTTTTATTCCCTCTGTCAGAAAACCTGTCTAAACGAGCAACTTTGTTCATGTTCAATGAATATTCAGAAAATTGTCTTACTGCTTCATTTTAAGCAAAAATTCACACATGAATGAAGGTGACATGACATGTCCACTAGGAAAGTTCCTGTTTACCATTTTGTAAAATATATAGAAAGGAGAGAAACATAAGTTCTGAAAAGCGCTTGAAACTCTGATTTCTGTAGCCCATGAATAATACTTTTCGACATGAGAATGAAAGGCAATGTTGTTAAAAGAATCTCTCACAAGCCTGCTTTCTTTTCTTGCCTCCTGGAACGTTGGAAAAAAAGAGAACAAGGTTACAGTATATATAACGGTTACAAGATGAAATAGGGTTCTGATAGTAGTAGTCGATCGTAAAAACACAAAAGAAAGTAAATTTCATCAGGGATGCATGAAATGGAAAAGAAAAATAAATTTGGTTGACACTTGTTTAACAACGCTATTCAAAAGCTTCTAAGAAAAATCTCTCCATTTTCCGATTGCTTTTTCTATAAATCATACATTGTAAGATTTCCGCTAAAAAAAACTCGTTTTTCTCATTTCTTCTTCATAGTCCGTCCTCCATATTGACGGACAAACTTAGCACTTATGGAAAAATTCTATATATTATGCTAACAAACGAATGGTGGATATTTTTTTCTTTTCATACGTATGAAGAAAGAATCAGCAGGTGCTCATGCATGCAAATTAAGCATATTTCATAGAAAAGTTTTCCTAGTTTGGTTCATGTTAATAAAACTCTGTTTTGACACATATGCAGAGTCAGTTTTTTCAGTTTCCCCTTGTCTTGTTACATACTTACACACCTGACACCTACAAACGTAAAACTAAATAAAAGTTTTGCACAAAACCTAACAGAAAACGAAAAAGGTTTAAATGAACAGGACATTACATATTTACAAAGCATTTTTGCATTAAAATGTAACCTACATTGTTGTGTATAATATACGTAATAATGAGAACTGCTAACTACGAACAACTGTCACATTCACGCCGTCTCACACCGCAACCTATAATTTGTATGAAGCTTCAAAATAAATAATGAGAACTCAATATACTTTAAAAACTACAATGATACTACTAACTTTGTTCTATAATATGAAAAGGTCAACAATTCTATTGTTCTCAACACAAATTAGCTTGGTGTTTGTGTAAAGTTTAGTGTAATTTGCGGCGTCTCCTGCAACAAGGACATTCTGTATTTGTGAGTAACGCATACTATACACACCCGCATTTTATTATGGTACCATTGCATATAAGTGTAGTATATACCTTTTTTCTTTTAATAGCTACAAACTACCTCTGGATTATTAGTTGTTGAAGAGTGTAATTGCCTATACAATTTAATAATTTGTTGGAATGAAATAGAAAAAATAGAATAGACTTTGATAATCGCAAAAGTTGTACCGAAATGATTGACAGAGGCAAACGGAGATTGGTTTTGACAGTAGTAGTCAGAGGAGGGAGAAGCATAGGCACTGAAAGCAGAAGAGTTGGAATGGATCATCCCATTCCCGAGGACACCTGCAGAACCCGGCATCATCATGTAACCTTCTCTGCCATTTGCATATGACAGTCCACCTTTATTACTCCACGCTGCTAAAAAGGAACAACGTCAGATAGAGCAGCGCAGGATAAGAGAAAGACAGAAAAAGTAAGGTTGAAAACAGATAATTATGATAATAATGCCAATTATAAAAGGTGGAAAGGAAATAAAGTAAAAGTATGAACTAATAAAAGTTATTTTCGATTAACATTATTCGGTACGCAAATAATCGAAATAATAGATACGCATAAGGTACAAAAATATACACATATAGATAAATCACGAAACTAATAATATCAAATATTATAACGAAGATAATCACATTTTGAACCAGAGATAAAAATTCACAGAAATAATTATTTACAAAAAGTAAACAAATACAAATTGCTCTAATATAACGTTACAAAACGTATACTTTTAGTATATTAAATACGAAACACAAATTTACAAAGTTTCATACATAAATTTTGTAAACTTGTCGTATTATTTTGGGAGAAGAAGGATACAGGTTCGTATATTGTGCAGTTTGCATAGGTGTGAGAATTAGAAGATGATGTAAATTATTGCATTCGCATTCAGATGTGGACAAATACACAAACAGACACTTTAAGTGTTATTTTTGACAAACTTGGGGAACGTATTCAGGATATGAAACCCTGTGCAAGTCAGTTGAAATGAAGGAAAAAAGAGAAACATATCAGACGTTCTTTACCGAAAAGGAGAATGACAATTGACAATTCGTCAACACTTATTCATACACAAATATGTATGTTTTTATACCAAATAAATGCATTAAACATACCTATGTAAGTAAAGGTATACACAACTAGACGGTTACTCTATAATACTAACATGAATAGATAGAACACACAATATTTTCTACACATTTATTGGAACAATAATTTGGAAAGCCGGGTATTTTTGTAGATCAAGTCAAGTTTTTTGTGGTGCAGAAGCTTATTTCACAAAATTGAACGCTCGTAGTTCGTACCAATAGTTAGAAAGTCCTTACGAAGTGCAGCAATAGCACAAATAAATACCTATGTAGTGTTAAGTAAAACTACGACTGTAAATCGTAAATGAAGGCAGTCATAGATTAACATTACAATTTACAATTGCCACACGTCAGTCATATTTAGGGACTATAAATTACCTCGTTTGGAAAAATTGTTAATGTCATACCATCTTGCACGATTACTGTAGGGAAAACGTGTATATGGGACATGCAGAATTGGGAGAAAATTCGACGTTGGTAAATATGGTAAAGGATCAAAACTTATTTGAAAAACAGACGACTGAAATCCAGTAAGAACCGTTACGAATAAGGGGTATGAAATGCAACAAGCCGTAAGATACTCGCAATTTGCAGACATAATTTAATTGTTTTGCATCTGAAGCTTGAGATCGACAGATAAATAAATGGATATCAAGGGGCTGTTTTTGGAAATGTACTGGAGATGGACGATGACAGACTCGACTCAATAAAGATGATGCTAGAAGCTAGAATGCACCTTAGCAATGGAGAATAGGAGAAAAGATTCTAGCATCAAGTCGTCGAGGGACGTCGTATAAAGGAGTAGAGAGGGAACTGCACTTGTGGTAAGACAACTTTCTACTTTCAGCTTAGGTCTACCCTATCTACGAATAGCATTCAACAGTGAAGTGTAGTAGAAACCTTAGTTTCTAATGTAAGTGATTAACTAGCTACATTTGCATCAATGAAAATCAGTTTCAATGATTTCAGTCAGTCAATCGTGTAGCATCATTCCGTTTGATGAAATGCTTGAATTTTCTACTTTTGCTGGTTTACCTATACAATCTAATATGTGTATAATTACGTATATAGCGTACAATACGTACAATGAGTAGCGTCCGAAATTACTTAAATTAGCTTTTGTGCACCACAAAGTGATTGTCAAATCAAGTTTCATTCTCTCAGTTTAATGATGATGTTGGTGACGTTAGCACTGTTGTGTGGTTGCATCGTTGTTTGCGGTGCATACATTTCACGAATGTGGAAAATCTGTCGCTGATTGTAGTTACACACTTAATGTATGTAGTACACAACCCTACACGTGTTTTCTCTACACCGACATGCTAAAAGCCATCTAAATACATAAATTTTGCAACATTTCATGACGCACTGTTTGAAAATAATTTACAGTTTCTACACCACATTATTACATTTATTTTGTGTCGAGAACAGATTAGCATTGGTAAAGGGAAACATTGTACCATCACACGAGACAACATAGACATTTAGACATTCCAAGAATAGTTTTGTTTTGCGTGCAGAGCTGCGGTGAGAAGGTGAATAAGGTGAAGCTTATATTCCAGAGGTGAACAAACAGGTTAGCTGATTTGAGAAGAGAGGAAACACATGCATAAAAGTGCCGAATATTAAAAAGACGTAAAGCGAGAAAACCAAACAAGGCAGATCAGACATGAAGTACTTCGCTAACGTAAAAGATAAGCGTGAAAATAAAAAAAAAACTGATTACTTTTAACTACATTATTGTTAATTGATTACGTAAGAAACAAGTACGCATCATCATGAACACTAAAAAAACAACAACAAAATCTACCCATTTTTGTTTGTTTTTAAACATTACATCATGTTGTGGTACTATACATTGACTGTGTGAGGTGGAGTGACTTCCATGTGCGTATCTCCTTCTCTGTGCATGTTCAGTTGACTCGGGGGAATCCAAGGAAAAACTTTTCATTCGAAGATCCAACTTCCGTCTGCGAGGACTGTGCGGCACTGCACCCAGTCAAGTCGTCGTGGATTGGATTATATCAGTCAAGTATGGAACGAGGGAGAAGTTTATATGACGTGGGAAAACAGCCAAACAAATCCAAACACACCAATCAATATTATTAGTAGTAAATTTATTGAAACTACGTCTAAACTAACTTCTAGGTAGTATTCAACAAGGTATACGGTATAAATTTACCTTTTACACGCATAATGTAATCTGATTATTTTTGGGATAATGAAGATGTAAAAATAATTGTATAAAGAAGAAATGTACTCAAGTAGATTTATGAAACATCCTTTACCAGCAGTAAATAGCGAAGAGGGTCTTGTTTTGTCGCTTTTTTATTATTTTCTCATTCGTGCTCGCTACACAAGTAACTCAAAAATAGCTTGCTCGCTTGATCTATATCAGTATCGTTCCAGCAAACGAAAGGGACAACAAAAACCATACTAAAAACCAGGGAGTTCAAAGTTTACAGAATTGTTTATCTTTCTACTATATTCAATACAGTATAACGTTAGTCTTTAATGTATCTGCAGCCACATACCGATAACAACTCATTCAAGAAAAGTAAAATCACTCGGTCGGGTGAAAAAAATGGGTGGGAAACAAACAAAGTTCACTCTTAGCCAGTGAATCGAGGGAAATTATTTACTTTTTTTATTAATTTAATATAGAGTCAATAATACAACCAAAGTTTGTTTCTTTGCAAAGGGTGATATTACAAAAGCTGCCAATACACTATTTGGTTAGGCTTGTGTACAAAAGTGTACGCTTGTTGTTTGCTGCTTCGACTTGGTAGTGTAAGAAAGATGCACTGTAGAAAGTATATGTACAATAGCGAAGAAAGTTTACAAAGAGAAAGTTGATACGCTGGTAGTGATACTTGATACTGAATTTTATGTTAATTTTCAAGAGAAAGGTGGAGAGACAAGGGAAATTTCAGCGAGAGGAAAGTCGCAATATTTATTCGTGCAGACAGACAGAAAATAATCTTTCAAGAGAAACAGCAGAGGTCCTATTATCATATAATATGCATCATCTATTTGAAAAAGAGGGCATACATAAAAGTAAAAATATGAAAAAAACGAAAAAGAATAATAATGAATGAATAAAAAATACTTGGACTAGCAGTAAGTGAAATGGATCTTGGATTGATACTAAGAGCTGCTGGATTCGATGGCCCTCCTGCATCGGCTGACATACTTTTTCGTGCCAGGTAACTATCTCGTCGATCGGATCCAAAAGGACCTCTTGCTCCTTCATTATAATAACATCAATCATTTTATGGTGTACCATGAAATGTGTTTAATCCTGTTTTATAACAGTAATATTCTCTCTCTCTCATCGACTACTGTCGTAGTACGTAGTACAGACGTCTGATGTGACGGGGTTTGAGATATCTCACAACATTTGAAAACGGATTACATTTCCAATTCTATTTGCAAATGATGACATAAATGCAGTTTGCCAGTGTATGTGGCTGAC
>JAHZNB010001789.1:0-12215 GCA_027744295.1 Callyntrura guangdongensis
AATAATTTGCTAAGGCACTGCCCCCATAAGACAGACAAGACAAAGGCATTCCCGTATTCCCTAACATACGATATGGCATTCTGTATACCCACGCATCCTCATTTTTACAATCATGGAAGGATGCATCAAATGTTGGCGGAACAAACGATTCCCCTCCTGGTTGCATGAATTGTTCAGTTTCCATCTCGTTTTCCGTCGTACTTTTGGAAAAATTTATAAGCGCGTGTAATATATAATGTTGTAATATATTAATACTGTCACGTAATCCGATAAAATCCTTGACTTATGTGTGTCTCTGCAAAAAAATAAACATTAAATTGAAAAATAAGTAGAGGTTTCCATTTGAGGAAACAAGGGAGACAGGAAGACATGTAGGTACTTATTTAATTAGTTACTGTATTTTTATGTATCTGCACACTGATCACTGAGGCGGCGGTTGTGACAAGGACAAATGCAAATTATTTCACACAAAAATATGCAAACAAAGCTTACAGTCTGCGTGCACTTCACCCCTTTACTTATTTAATAACAATAATTTTTGTGATTAGACAAGAGATTAATGCAAAGAAACTGCGCCCATTTATAATACAATCGTTATATGTATAGACATTATAAGATAACTACAACGGGGTTATATCATCCACCACCTTTCAGTAATGTGAAGACAAAATTCATTGATAATAATTAATAATAATAATACTAATAAAAGCGATAAAAAAATAGAGACTGACTAAAGGTGACTACAAGATTTTGAGTCCAAAACGGTTATGAAGTAAAGGATGCATCACAATGTGCAGCAAAATGACACCTTATAAAACATGTCATAGTCATAATGTCATGGATGGGATGTACAACATATTTAATGTTTATGTTTCACGAAAAGATTGTCCGATATGTGAAGAAAACGATGTAGGCATTTTTGAGATGCTGAAAACACATAATGGTAAAAATGCACACTTTTTTATTTAATGTGAATATCGCATCAGGTGTTGAAAGTCAATGTGAGCTAAGTTTTGTACAACAGTACAGTATTATAGTAAATGATAATGGTGTATTGGATGTCAGTATTCAGTTTATGGTGTATGTAACATATTGATACGAAAAACCACATCGTCTGCACTTCAGTATATGAGCGACATTTCACATCTGATAGTTATCTGCATTTACATGTAAAGTGCACGTTAATTTTAAAGCAATACTTAGGTATTTGCATATGATGTTATGTGTAACTTTGTTTGAGCACGTTGTAGAGCATTATATTTGAAATTAGCAATCTCATATCTCATTGCTCACTCACAGAGGCAGTTTGTTAATTCTTATTTATTTCCAGCCCAACTGAATGTCTGATTCCGCAAACTGAAAAAAAAGAAGCATAATATTTCTGCAGAACTCGAGTTCTGTGTACAATTCATAGTTAGCATCCAGTATGTCAAGTTCATTTCTCCCACTAATGATTAAAATAGGTATTTTCTGAAGCCTAAAGCCACTCTAAACTCTTAATTAGTTGTTCTTCATTTTTTCAGCTATGGGCTGGCAATATGAAGTGCAAATTTGCTTTTTATTTGCTTGTTACTCTGTCAAGTTACTTATACATTAGAGCTGATTACACCAATACGTACAATTATCCACTTAAAAATTTTGTCCATGCTATTTGGCATGCGTTTAATTATCTGGCAAAAGGGAATGATATAATGTTGACAATAAGTTGATTTAATAACAAAACCCTTGAAAACTCGTAAACTTTTCAATATTTTTTGTAATTCACACAAACACGAGACATGTCCACCCACAATAAAATGTCCATAAATTCATATAATAATACATCATGACATATTTGTTTTTTACCAGTTGGCAAAATAAACCTACTACGGTGTACATAAACAAACAAGCAAAAAATGTGTACAATATATAAAATTCACAGTAATTTTGTTTTGTTCTGTGGGAACAGCAATATTACAGCGACAGCTCATTGGCAAAAAAGTAAAATAGTAATGTAATAATAATGATGTCCTCAAGTTATCGTAAACAGTAGCTAATAAAATATCTTTGCCAGTCATCTATATTATGCTTTCTTCTTCATATGATTAAATGACTGATTTTTGAAATTAAAAAACATAATTATACTATATGGGAATGTCAGAGAATCAAATCTCAGGAAAAAAACAGATAGCAACTTCTTCCCTTGACCGGCGGAAGATAAGATTGATTTTAAAGAAGCGTTTGCATTTCGATACCCTATGCTCCCTTTAGTCTACTATAGGTTGATAGTTTGTTCATTATATCTACTGATTACACGAAAAACGAAAACAACGGCACAAACTTTTCTCACTCTTGTACAAATTAAATTAAAACACTAAAAAATTATTGTGGAAACATAAAGATACATACATCAACTGGCAAGTGACTACACTCATTAAAATGGCCTCAACATATAAATTTACTAAATACAACCATTCATATTCATATTGTGCAACCAGACACAAGTAAATATTTATAAAGTATCAACGAAAAGTAAACAACTTTTTGTCAAAGTTTCCGTTTCAAATCATCTTTACCTCACGCTGTTTACGCCTAACACAATTCATGATCGTGTATTTAAAATCTGCCAACATCTTTATTTTGCCACTGTATCGGTATTGCTTGTAAGTTTTGTATGTTTAAACATGTGAAGTATAATTTTTACAGATTTAACTGTAGTTGAGCTGTGAAATGTTACTGTAAGAATTTGTACCTTGTATTACACACTAACTTTGACAAATTAAGATTATATCAGAGCATCCTTTTAGAAGTAATTTTGAGCAGTCTTTACAAAATTAGCATACCTAGATTAACCGAAGATTGCAATATGGTGCCGTTCTTTCACAATACATACAATGTTATCTTGATCTTTGTACATTTTGTCGTATTGTAAATACGTGTACACATTTGGTAAGTAGGTAACGTTAAAATAATGAATGAGAAGCCTCTGAGCTAATTTATAACAGTCTAAATTTTTTCACATTTCATATGAGAAAATATAATACCAGAAGCAAAACGAGGAAATCGCGCTTTTGAATGTGTAAAAGTCGGTAGATATTCTCATAATGTCAATTTGTAATTTTTTGGGGTCAAAGAAGGCAAACGACTCATTTATTGATGCGTCTGTCATGACACAACTGGTATGTGTGTGTGTATAGGTAGTTGTACCTAACCCGATTCGAGATACTCTTCGATCTCTGATGAAGTCTGCCTTATAATACCTCTATGAATGTGCTCATTTCTGCTAAATACCTAATAAAAAACGTACACGGTAGATTGGACGTGACCGACTAGAGAAGTAGTCACAAAAATACAAAGCATGAACTCTGCAAGAGAATTTTTAATATTTCACACAATGATATTTGTTTCGTTTTCATTCCTCCTAACGCGGCTATTTTTGAATCCCCTCCGTCTCAATACACCAACGTAAATACGATCCCATCATGTGTATTCATTGTCACATTCATGTGTGCTTTCTTGTATGTATCTAATTACTGCTCTTGTAAATTACAACATGTGAAGTGCGATAACTTTGCAAGGTTAAGTCCACGCACCTTCACTTTTTTGTATCATAGTGCACTCTTTGGAACAACATCAGTGCACAACGTAAATTGAGTAGGCATAATGTAAATTCAATGTGATGTATGCGAACATAGTTTTGTAGATGTTGTATTTTAGATGTAAGTAGTTTTAGCATTGCACTTTAATTCCCACAATAAATTAAGTATTTGCTGTGTACCTTACAGTGATAGCTGTGCAGTGCGGCGTTACAATGGTTTGACATTATTCTTACGGTCGAAATACGAGAATGAGTGACACTGACACTACTATGTACCATACCTCTTCTCTGACAGAATGACAACCCTCAACACAATAAATTATTGTCTCTCTGGACTCCCGGCCGATGTTATTCATTGAATAAGGGCATCATTAAGATTCCTTGCTGCATTTGCGGTAATGACAACTACAAGTTCAAATCAAAACTTAAGCGTTTGTCCAACACAATTTTTTTCAATGTTGAATTAAAGCTAAATGTTAGTCCTCCAGAGCATGGCAGAGAGTCCTCCGTTTTTGTAGATTTTTATTGTGTGACTGTATGCAAATTATTTCATTCTCTGTTCATGATAAATAAAGTACATTCTTTTAATATTTTGATCGCATTATAGATAAAAATTTCAGATTACCACACATTCCATTGTACTCGTTCATGGATCCTTGAAATTGGAGTATTACTTTCAACATGATCCACCAATTACAGTGAGTAATGTTGCATATAACTTTGCACATTGTAGCATGGGTATGTCTCTCTGCATTACATACATTACAGTCTATTGACTTTTTGAAGCATGTGACGGAGTAAGATCAGTTAGATGAGACAATGAAGCCTAAAATCTCAAGAAATGCTTTTGAATGAATGAAGATGAGAAAGTGGGTAGTAGTGGGTAGCAAAACAAGCTGGTTCTATTGCAAAAGCAAACACACAACGATATGAGGTATATATTAAATGCAGGAGCATAGGTATGTATGGTGTATTTTGCAGCAGTCAGAGCAAAACAATTGAAGGAGGCTTTTGTGATTAACATGAACAACAAAGATGGATGAGCGTGAGAAGCTCCTCATCGTTTGTGTTTAAAGTATCATGTACAAACAAAATTATGCGTGTGTACATAAAAAGTATTGTTTTGCATTGTAATTTTAAATTTACAACAAATAACTATTAAGGATGCCTGCCTTCTCCTGTGGCTGGTTTGCTCTAGGAAGGCTAACCCCTAATGGATATTTACAATGTAGCTCTAGTATAGCCAAAGATGTTATTAAAAGCCAAGATTTGTGCAGTGTGAGTACGCACCCTTAACACTAATTTCTATTTACACATTACGCCTGCTTTTAGAATGATGAACGCACAATGATGTGCACTGTACAAAGACGGGGTGAGCTTTTGGATAATCCCATTGACGGCTTCAGTTGACTGTTTGAATGCGTGGCGCTCACCAACTACGCATCACGGCGCCGTACTGTGTTCAATTTTTTCAATTTTTTTTAACAGTGCACACACACGATTCACAAGCAGAGAGTTTTAAACTGTGTTAACGGTTACTGTAGGATGTACTAGTAAATTATCATCTAAAAGTTTTTTTTTGAATTTCATAACACAAACAGCGATACTATGAAGAAAAAAGTTTGTTACGTCACCTTCTGTATTACGACATTACTGCTAATTAGTATTAACTGTGTGCAGGGAACGGGTAAGGACTAGAACCGATTTTCGTCACAATTTTTAGGTGCTGTGGTGCTAATCTATTTTTTGTGGAATTATATGTATATGCAGAAGATGAATACGAAGACGACCACGGGGATAATGTTGTGGAACATCCTGGACCAACGTTTCCTTCGTTAGAAATTGAGGAGGAAGATAAAACCATACCGGCTGAATTGGGTGTGCCGATTTTTGATGATGATAGTTCCAATGAAGAAGAAGTTATTCAAACAACAACAATATCCGGTTTTTGATGATGATTCATTATCATCCACTACGGCAAAAGGCACGACTGTACCTCCAACGTCGACCACACCTGGAGACATTACTACGCCAACCACGACCAGTTCTACTTCAACGACTATGACGCTGTCAACAGAAGATATAAATCCAACAGTGAGTGCAGTACCGTTTTTACCCCCTCATCAACGCCCTGTTAGATCTGACCTTGCATCGATGCCACCACCAAAGGGACATGAAATCGCTGTTGGAAATTTGACAATCTATGAAAGTCCAGTGACAAATGAAACGTTTGATGGTGTCATGCTTATTTCTGTGCATGACATATTTGGCTTTCATCCTCACGTCAAATACATTTCTGATCGGCTGTCAGAGTTTGGATTTAGAACGGTGGTTCCAGACTTTTTTCACGGAAAACCAGTTGCCATTGACAATTTTCCGCCTCCAAAGTAAGCAATTACCAGTATTGGACAAACAGGATACCAGTGAACAGTGACGTAATTATTAACACATGTATGATTTTTGGTGCTTTAAGTTTCACAGAAACCGCAAAGTATCTGTTCAGCAAGGAGGGATTTTGGCTTCCCGTCAAGACGGATTTGCGAAACACGATGAATTACTACAGAAGTGTTGCCAATGTGAGTTCTTTCGGTTTGTACGGGTTTTGTTGGGGAGCAAAGATGATTGTGTATGCTAGTGCAGATTCCGAGGATTTAAATGGCATCAATGCAATTGGTTTTGTTCATCCATCAAGACTTGTTACTCAAGACGCGAATGAGATGAACGCACCAGCCTTACTTCTCCCTAGTAATGCTGAGGCTGATATGGTATGATTTTTAGAATTCATACATCCATAAATAAACTATTATTGTATTATATAAAAATTATTCAACCATTCATAATTGAGCGTCCTGTCCTGTATTTCAGATGCCGTTTCTACAAATTCTCCAGAGAAAATTTGGAGACGGTAAGTCTGAGCATTATAGGTATGATGATATGAGACACGGATTTGCAGGGGCAACCAGCGACTTTAGCAATCCTGATGTTAGGAAAAGGGTCGAAGATGTGATAGACAAGCTTGGTACGTATTTTCGCAAGCANTGCAGGGGCAACCAGCGACTTTAGCAATCCTGATGTTAGGAAAAGGGTCGAAGATGTGATAGACAAGCTTGGTACGTATTTTCGCAAGCACTTGGTGTAGTTAATTTTTTTGTGACTGCTATTCTCATAGAGCTCTAAATGATATAAATAGAATATAATTCATTTAGGAGAAAAGTTCATGCATTCTGCGTGGGTTCTAAAATAAATAATGCTATGATTGTGATAAAATGAACGTGATTTTTATTTTTGACTGTGTAGTTACATAAGTATTGTACGTCTGGCGAGTGAATCGAACTATTTTTATTTTTTGAAACATTAAAATTATGTGATGAATCAAGATAAACAAACACGCGATTTTTATTTTTGACTGTGTAGTTACATAAGTATTGTACGTCTGGCGAGTGAATCGAACTATTTTTATTTTTTGAAACATTAAAATTATGTGATGAATCAAGATAAACAAACGATTTTAGTTATTTATTTTATTGTTTACAGTTAGTTAATTGAATTAAGCTAGAGTGTCGTCACGTAGTGGTACTTATGAGCCAACGAGATTTCGAATTTATGAACTCAAAAGTGCAGGGTAGCAAAGCAAACAACTAAACAACCATACTTATTTGTCGTTGTTGCAATCACTGTTGAGAGCTTTTAACTGCATCTGCATATCTGGTTTAATTTGAGATGTTGTATTAACCTCGTTATTGTGAAGTCATTGAAAATATTACAACTTTATAGAGCATGAGAGACAAATAAGACAATCCATGAAAACAATCTGTTTGTAGAATGTAGACTAGGGTGACCAAGGTCACGGTCACATAGTCGCCTGAAAATATAGGCTCTTTTTCATTGAGTATAACGTGGCTCTCTCAGCAACTTATGAACGTTGAGGTTATTGGATTGGCTTCAATGAAACGTATTGCGATTTAAAGGACTTTGGTCTTATATTATGTTCCGTTCAGTTCAATGTCATTATTATTAATATTATTCATTGTGTATAGCTACCGAAGATGAGCAGAATGCAGTGCCTATCTAATTAGACAATGAAAACAAAACATAGCTAGTATTTTTTTAAATCGTTTAATAACACTACGATCTCAAAAATTTTGTATGTATGACATCAAAGTAAAAACATTGATACTAAGTAAATAAACACAGTTAGGACTTGGGTCACTTTCTCCGTTGCACAGGTTACAGTCATTTCCACAATCAGCGACAAATGTGTACTCGTAGTAAATGCACAAACAGTAAGGACTACTTTAGATTCCTGTGCAGTCCTATTTTTGTATGAGCCACAAAATCGCTTTCTTTTGTATCCTTGAAACTCACTGAAATCAATGAAATATCGCTATAGAATACTCCACACTCTACTCACCACAAACACATTTGTCAAAAATAAATTGCAATATTGATTGATGTGCATGTTCTTTGTAACAACATCGATTACCCTGAGTTAGATTTTAGGTCGTATCTATCTATCATTTATCTTTCGTTCCATTGCCATACCTTGTGGGGTACAAATGCTTTAACAAAAAGATACGGAGGGGTAATACTTTACTCATACTAGTAAAAAGGTTGTACCTACGTAATCGAAGTTTTGATTCTATATCTATATCACCATGGTATCATCCTAGTCTATGAAACAAAGAAAGTAAAAAGTAAAAACATACTCCCGACACACGATGTCAAGCTTGAAGTTGCATGTGAATCGTGAATAGTGATATGGCAACTATGAGCAAATTGATACATTTTAATTTTGTCATTTCATTTGTAACACTGGTGATACGGGCTTATTACTATGATACGTAATTATTGAAAACCGATGAATAAATACAATTTGCACACGTGATCTCTATGTATACCCTGCAGAAAACCGACGATATGAGAGTGATATGTACTGCAACAATCTACGATGGATGAGTATTGACAATGAACAATACATGATAATACGTGGTTTACTCGTCGTGAGCTACAAGTGGGAAGCGAAGGGTGTAAGAAAACCAGAAGTAACGGGTTTCAATGATCCGTATTGGATACTTTCTAAATTAATTAAGGAAGGAAAGAAGATAGAAAAATCTTTATAGGATGATCCTTTGATTACTTGGAAGCATACAAATGACAAAACATTGTTTTATGTTCGAAGGTTGAAATGAAATCAAGAGAGTATTAGACACGTAAAGTAACAATTAAATGGACTCATCAAGGAGTATGTACGTTGCAATGCAGACTGGCATACGATTATTCGTCGTAGCACGAAAAGCTTTTCATCAAGACTAGCGCAGACTAGTAAATTTATTAAAAAACTAGACCTGTTTCGATTCTCTTAATTTAACATAAATTACATTTCTCCTTTGTCTATACCTGCCGAGAACCTAGTACAAACACTAACATATTGAAATACAAAACTCTTCTTTAGGACAGCGAATGCAAAGCATTTCTATTAAATTGTCATCAATAGTGAAGAGGTTATTATGATGTCTGACAAATCCACAGACGTAATGTAATAATAGTAACACGCAAGATCGTTGGACTCGTCGACGAGTTTAGCGTCGTTTCTCTATTAATGTGTCGCCATGTATCTAGTCCAACGATCTTGATAATACGTACATGTATGGACAAATCATTTGCACTAGTTACACTGCATTGCATTCTTTTGAACTGCGAGAGGTCACCAACGCAACAAAAAGTTTTTCCTTCTGCGTCGGTCGCGCATGACGACGGAACTAACCTTGGAAACGGGAAGCTCTTCCGCTGTTATTGTCATTGCTAAATAAATATAGAGGATGGACCACCCTGGGCGTAGGCAATGATTCGGTGACTATACCTTGTCCGCGATTCGTACGTAAATTTCAGTTCATATCCGATAACGATGGAATCCGCGGGCTTCAAAAACTTCATTTTTGGCTTTGGCTGTCTTCCTTTATTTGCATTTTAAAATTCCAAAACCAAACGGCATTCTTTCGTGAGGGTGATATTTGAAAATTTTATAAATTTTGTATTCCTGTTAATTACAAGACCACAGGTTGGGTTTTAATTGCCCTTTTAAAAATTATTTCAAATAGAAATAGCAATACTGATGCTCACTGCTGACTACTGGCAGTGCCAAAATTTTACTCCTAGAATGAATAGTGTTTATCCGTTGAATCCATGTATTATAACGATTATGGGTAAAAATTGGACAAAACAGGAAAGGATAGAAATTATTTGTACATATAAATTCTATACTCATCCCAGTTTTGTAATCAATTTATTCATTGATCCTGAAAAACAGAATAAATGATGCTTTTGGTAATGTGGATTTACTACTATTATGTTTATGCGTGCCGTTTGCGTGAAAACCATTCACTACTACAAATTTCGCAATAACATATATGTTGAATTATGTAGGATGAACCTGCCAAATGAAAGTAAATGCATCAGTGCATTCGAATATAGAATGTATTTAACACGTGGCATTAGTCTGTAGACTTTAGTGGCACAACTGATGTTAGCGGAGACAAGCAGGTGCACTAACGTTAATTAAGAATAATACTCTACGCAGTTTACTAACACCATATTATAGGTATATTTTTTTGCTTCTGGTTAAACCAGAAGCAATAAAGCCAATTTCTCTATTAATGTATATTATGTACCACTTGTAAACATAATCAAGATATATCATACGCAAAATGCGACCTTCCAGCGTGACGGTTAGTAAGAGTAATAAAAAACTTCTTTTTTCAGTCTATGAATTCGAAATTCGAATAATATATATTCGTTATAATCATGATGGTATACAATTACAACAAATGCACCAACAATAAAATAAAATGTTTTTCCATTTCTTATTTTTACTTTACGCAGTGCATATATATGACCTTGTGTAAGACATTTTATTTTAAAATAAAGTATAGATATGTATATCTTACATTTTATTAAGTTACATTAATTAGTTTGCATATATTTGAAAATTGTATAACTCTTGTATAAACTAATTATAAACAAATAAAAGTACAACCGCAATGGTAAACGAAAACACGACTAAATTCTACATTATTAGATACTATATTTAGATTCAAAACATACAGCCATAATATGAAAAGCATTTTAAATTTCCTAATGGCGAGTCGTTAGGTTTTCTTTCAATACTTATGTCGCATTTACTTATGCTTATACACTCACGATCCAGCTTACTATTAGGACAATATGTGTGTTCAAATTACAAGTACATACTAGGTATGATTATTCGAAATTTTATCTATTGCCAACTTGTCATTGTCAATCGTTCCGTTCAGTTGTGTCATACGGAAACTGATTACGTTTTGTTTTTTCAAAATATTTTATTTATATAAACATCACTCTTTGAAATAAATTATAAAAGTACAGGACTATATATTATCACGTTTGGTAATAACTGTAGAGTTTATAAACGATATTACAGAAAGCTACTTTAATGACTTTAAAAATTATTTTAAATTTTCCTAACGATAAATAATTACATCTTTTGTTGCTGTTCCTTGGACTTTTCTTTCGATGCAGACGTTGGTCCTCCAAAATACTTTTGAATCTCTTCAATACTTTTCCCCTTTGTTTCAGGCAACAGGAGGAAAACAAAAACAAATCCAACAGCACAGACAATTGCAAAAAGCCAGTAGCACCATTGAATCGTAATAGCTTCCTGAATAGATTTAAAAAATTTGGTGACCAAGAAAGAAAGTGTCCAATTGATAACGGTTGAAATCGTTCCGACACGTGCTGTAAAGTACATTAAACAGATTACAAATGAAATATCATCCTCATACATACTACCATATTATTTAGTCTCATGAAAAGAAATTTTCATACGATTCCCTTACCTTTGACCTTCTGAGGAATTAACTCTCCCAACATCAGCCATGGGATAGGGCCATAACCAATACTGAAGGCGACCATGAATATCATTAGACATACAAGGGGAAGCCAACCAAGACCTTCTTCCTTGCCGTTGTCCTTGAGTTGAAAGAAAACGCCCAATATCACCAGTGAAACGCACATAACGGCAGATGAAATAAGAAGTAAAATCTTCCTTCCCGCTCTGTCAACCAAAAAGATGGACGAGAAAGTTGCCAGGAACTGAATGACACCAACAATGATTGTGGCTACGCTACTTTCCAAACTCGATCCTGCACTTTCGAAAATATCCGATGTGTAGAAAATAACAGCGTTGACACCTGCAATACATATATAATTTCATTTGACTGATGGTAATTAAATAACCTATCCAACGACTTAGCTTGCTTTTCAAGGTATGTAAAAGTACCCGAAAGTTGCTGGAACAACATGAGCGCAATCATAAGCAAAGATGGTCGCAAATGGTGAGATTCAAACAAATCGTTGACGGACGAGGCCTGTGCTTTAAGTTCATTGACGCTCATCTCGATCTGTTGCATCAATAACATAGTGTTACATATATCTATAGAGTTTGTACAATGTGCATTAAATGCTAATTTTCTTTCAAATTTGACTGTTCTCTTACGATTCTCATATCATCTTCTACATCCTGGGAAGATGGTTTGTTACGGAACCAACAAAGGGATCTGTTAGCGTCAGCAGTTTTTCCTTTGGAGACAAGGTATCTGTAGAA
>JAHZNB010001790.1:0-11845 GCA_027744295.1 Callyntrura guangdongensis
ATGTCTTTGACAGACAAAACTTTGGGTTTGAGGAGACGGTCAATCCCAAATTTGATTTCAGAGAGTTTGGAAGCAGAGGAGAGAGATTTTTTGGAGGAGGAAGATGAAAAAGTGGGAGGTGGCGGACTAGGACTGCGGCTACGAAGTCGACTGCGATTAAGGTTGTTATGATGGTGATGGTGATGAAGGTGGTGACGGTGATCTGGGGAGGGGGAATCGTCATCAGCAACAGAAGAAGAAATGGAAGATGAAGAAGAGGAGGATGAAGATGAGAGGGAGGTAACGTTAATGGTTATATTTTTGGTGACGTTGTTGTTGTTGTTGCTGGTGGGGCATATTGAGTGAGGATTATTATTGTTTGTCAAAAGTGGATTGTTATTGTTATTGTTGTGCAAATGATTGTTAGAATCTGTGGATAGAAGCGATTTTGGGGAGGATAATAAAGAACTGGCAGAGGTGATTGAGGATGCCGAAGAGGAGGACGAGGTGGATGGTGGGGAGCACAGGGTTATGGAACCACCAGCTAGATTCGAGGGCAAAAGAGGAATCAAATCGTTCCATGCTTTTAGATGTTGGCTGGTTGGAAACCCACCTTAAACATAAAATATTTGACAAAATTATAATTTATGAATTTAGATGCCGTTATGAAAATATAATTTATATTCATAACTTAATAACTCGGAAGATAACTCATTATTGGGTGTTTATAAGACAGTTGAAATTTGTAATTGTTGTACTGAATTAAATGATCTTACCGGGACTTTTAAATAAATTAGCATATCCGTGTGCTGCTGCTGCAGCAGCAGCTGCATTAGCTGCATGCGGTGCAACAAGTCTAAATGCACTTCGATCACCACATTTTTGAAGCAAAGTTAACAAATCCGAAGGACGGTCACCGTCCTCCATACTCAAGTTATAATACAGGTTCACAGCAATTGACCTGTTAAATGGAATTTTCCTTGGAAAATGTGAAAAATTTAACGCACACTATAAACCACCAGTTTTTTCAATTTTCTCAAATAACTTGTAATCTCGTAAATAATAAAAATATTTTTGATACTATTCCCATTATTTAAAAAGAATCCGTCCAAACTTTGATTCAATTTTTCAACATTTTCCACCTTTCACTGCATTTCACTTTGCACCACCTTTTTATCAATGCTCTTTCCAATGTCTCAGATTCTCCCAGAAATATTTCAAAAGTCAAGATTTTTTCCTCTATTGTTTCCGTAATCCCCCTTCTACATACACACTGACAGCCACTACCGTCGTTTTAGAAATAACACTAAGATAATAACAGTAGCAGCTTTTTTCCGCTCTCATGTGTCTCTCATGTCTCCTCGGAGTGAAGTGAGAAGAGTGCGGAGAAAGTGAGAAAGTCTGTTTTTGTAACTGCTACACATGCACACTCCCTCACCAAACAACAGCAACCGTAGCAGATGGGCCTGATGTGCATTTTTTTTCTCGGGAAGAGAGAGAGAGAATCCTCGAGTCAGTAGCCGGAGTCAGTTTTAAGCTAAAAATCCGGAGAGAGGAAAGAATGTATAGGTTTGTTCGTACATATACGACGACGTCGTGGTCGTTGTGAAACCGGGATTATTATTACTACCACGGCACACACACATACAACAGCAGCTCAAGCGAGAGAAAATATGTTCCTGTTTAAACAAGAGGGGGAGAGAGACATTCGGGCTCCTTGAAACATACATTTTTTTTTACCGAGATACAAGATGCCTGGATGGTAGTATATACAAAAGAGCACAAGCAGAGCTCCAGCTTGTTATGTCATTTTGTGGCTTGGCAAGTTGGCAAGTCTGATCTGATGAGGTTTTTTCACTACATTTAACTACGTATTTTATCTCTCTACAAAGTATACATTGTTGTCGTAGAGTCGAGTAGTGGAGAGAGTGGAGTGCAGAGCGCTGTTCTTCATCATCATCGTCGTGATCACCAGCCTTTGCATTGGTTGGTTGGCTGGTGGATGGTTTTCTTTCTCTGTCTCGTTCTCTCTCTCTCTCTCTCTTTCTCCTTTTGCTCTGCCTGCGTGGCTTTCTGTACAGTAAGAAAGAGAAAAAAGTCTAAAAAAAATCCCGGACAAAGTATATATGTGTGTGTGTATCTGTGTACATGCTTTTGCTTTTCTCGGATTTCACCGGGGTGTGCGCATATCAACTCGAGAGAGAGAAAGAAAAATCCTTCTGAGTGGTGGAAAGAGATGTGATGGTACTGCAGAGCTGGAACACATACAAGGAAAATCCGGACTGGGGGAATGAGTTGGCTCCGCCTACTTTTTTCCTTTGATTTTCACTTTTCTCTCCATCATCATCGTCGTCAGCGGTGTGGCATGGCACAATATGTTGGTGTATTGTTGGCTGCTGGTGATATACTCGAAAAAAGGATGTTACGTCGCATGAATGTAGGTATGTTACGGTGTGTTGTTGTATATAAACTTTGATATTACTACTAGCACTACTACCAAGACTGCTGCTGCCAGTAAGGCAGAGTCAAAAGTAGTAATGTGTTGGTTGAGCTGGAGCTGAGAGTGAAGGGATGAGATAGGAAAAAAAGCAAAGAGAAAGAGAAAAAAGTTATAAGGTTGGCTCAATCTGAACAGTTTTGGATTTTTTTCGGGAGGGACGCAAGGGGGAGGGTGTATATCAGGGGTGTTTTCCAAGTCGGCACAACTCCACATCCGTAAACTTTCCACGTGTATTGTATCAGTAACTGGATGGAGATTGATTGTTCGTTTGGGAGAAAGGAGAATTAAATTTAGGCGGCGGGAAGTTTGAATAGTTTCCCCCGAAAAGAAGACACTTTCTTTCCGACTTTTTATTACGGTCGGTTGAATCATGACGATGTTGATGATGATGATGATGATGAAGATGAGAATGGCAGTGTAGTAGTCGTGGTAGTAGTAAGAGAAGTATTGCTATCTGTGCAAATATCACAAGATCTGTGCAGCAAGCAGCAGTGCTTCTGCTTACTCTTTGCAGTGCATCCATAGAAACATTCTTTTTTACTTACTTTTCTCTCTCTCTCTCTCTTTCCCGAGCTTGGATTTTGGTGGTGGAAAAGCAAAGGTTTTGGGAAAAGTGGAAATGGAGTGAAGCAGTCGTTCTCTCATAGTCCAAATCATGATGAGCTTCGTGTTGTACGTGTGGATGAAACGAGACGAGCCAAAAAAAAAACGGGAAAACAGCTATTCTCTCTTTGCTTGCGAATAGTATCTATAGATATATGTACCTGATATCCCCGGTAAGCAGACACCGTCATAGGTAGGTAAACATCTAGTTATATTTTTCTCTCAATCTAGAGAAAACCAGATCCAATCCAATCACACCTCGTCTTCGTCCACAGCCACACACACACATACAACAAGCCAGGTAGCTAACCAACACACCTATCTCCATCACAGCATCATCATCATGATCAATCCCTCCCTTTCTCTCTTTTCACATCTGGTTTGCTCACCATTTTCCCGGCCACTGCTTGAGATGCTCAGTCTGCCATCATGTTAAATTAATAAATTGCCACTGCGCAACCTGATCAGATTCCCACAGTAACTTTCCGTGTTGTAGTCTGGATATATGCTTACTTTTCCCCGACTACTAAATCCGTTCGTTAATTTTCATTCTGGACAACTTTCTCTGCGCTGCAATAATGACCATTGGTATATCGAGCGTACTAAATTCCAGGGTAGGTACATATAACTATATGTACTCAATCTGTTATGCCTTGTCCTGATACAAGCAATTATATACCCCTACATAATATAGCGATAATCATATAAACATACATAATACATACATGAAGTTTTTTAACTGAGAGAATCGTTAAAATTAAGATGGTGTAAAGCAGTATCAGAGAAAAAATCTTTTGAAAATCTCATCGTCATTTGGCTTTGCTTTTTTACAATCTAAAATTATTTTTAAGAGATTGAACGAAATTGTTGAAGCAACTTATCAATATAAACGCAGAGTAGATTCATCGTACGTTTTTAGAAAGAATCTGGTGAAGTATTCAGGTTAGAGATTTAATATTATATTTTATTTCAGTGCACAAAACGGGAAAAGCTGAATTTGTACCATTTTAGTGCTGCNGTACCATTTTAGTGCTGCTTAAAAAGTTTTTGCAGGCTTGTTGTACTACAAATATTGATAGATTTTCCACAGTACGTGCAGGATCGGTCGGTTGATTAATTAATTTTACAATGAGAAAATTTAGCGCAGATATTTTTTTACTTAAATGGTTATAAGTCGTAACATAAATCACCACCTCCACCATTTTCAATACATTAGTTCTTTATTACAATACCAGTTAGCGTATACGTATAATTAAAAAAAGTATGTTTAGGTAAGTAATTATATGAATTATCATCTCCTTCATTGTCATATTGTAAGAGGCAATTATATCCAATAATAATATAAAAACTCTTGTTTATGGTATCGCTATAGAGCATATAGGTGTTTCAAACGTTTAAAAATGTACGACAGGTGTTCACATTTTAAATTAAGAATTCCAAGTTGCTCGTTTTTCCTGGAATTGACAGACCCTCGATTAAAAATCAAACTGTGATAAAATGTTTCTTTAAACTTTCATTGATACTAAAGAACGCCGAAAAATATCTCCAGGGACAAGCAACTATGTCAACCAATACTCCCATCAGATAATCGTTAGAAATTGAAATGAAGACGATAAAAAAGGATTACTGCTACTTTCGCTGCCTGGTCGGTTTTTGAGGGAATTGTAAATGGGATGAGAAGAGATCAAAGGGATGCAAATCAGGGACAAAATGCACATTACACAGGGAGTTGCTTCACTAGCAGCAGCATGCTCACTTTTTACTTCTTGTCTCTTTCTCTCTCTCTCTCTCTCCCCGCCTATTTCCATTACGCCAGCTGCTGTAGTTTCCTGCCCTTTAACTATGCAAACTAGTTGCTGCTTACACAGTTGCACACTGAGAAAAGATGTGATCTGTGAGGAGAAGGATGGCAAAACGACACGATGACGATCATGATCACGATTGTGAAAAAAGTTGAATGTGGGATTTAAAGGGAAAAGGAGGAGTAAAGAAACGTGCGTGTAAAACTTGCTTCACAGAATGTTCTGATAGAGTGAAATCTTGTGGATTGAATTGGATTGGAGTGTTGTACACCCAGAGAGAAAAGTCTCTTCTACGATTCCTTTAACATGTCAAGTAATAATATAGTTAGAAGCAAAAAGGAAAAAATGTAGTCAGGTTCAACAAAAAAACAGAATTTAAAAGAGCAGAGCAGAAATAGAAAAGTAGTAGTAGTGGCGGGTAGAGTGATGTGCAATGTTCATATATGTAACTTGCCAGCTTTTACATTTTTCTACATGGAGATAACGAAAAGTTTAGTGCGCTTGAATAAAGGTATACTTATTCTTATATAACTTGCTTATAACTGTTAAGGATGGCAACGTGTAAAAGATCATCGTTACTAACAAGGCAAAGCAGAATGTTACAACGAATCTTTGTAAGTTTTCTTTTAATGTTCAAGTCAAAGAAGCAAGAGACTGGCTGTTCGGATGATGATGACGATGCTGGTAAAAAGATACAGAAGGCAAGTCGTTATTGGTATTCGGTATTTGAATATCTGACGTAATAATAAGGAATCTCGCTGTAAGGGTCTTGTTTATAAGAGATTATAAAAACCTGCAACAACTAAAGCCACACGAAATTTTAGCCCGAAACGTCTACGTAACGGAAGTTCATCTAATATCATAGTAGTTTTGCCTAATGTTTTAAAATTTAACAAAAGCGCTCAAGTTAATCAATTCCTGTATAGTTCATTAAAACTTTCAATGCAGTTTTTAAAAATTGAAATAACATCTTTTTAACTCCAGTAACCATAATAAACAGGTTTTGCCAGCCACATTTTTTTCTGAAGTTACTACTTTTCCACCAACATAATGTATGCATTATGCGTAGATTTTCTTTTCTCAACTCTAAAGCAACGACGACAAATTCTTGTTTCACAATCTAAAATTCTTTCCATTTTTTGTAACAAGACACACAGCAAGAAAAGCACAGATACACGCCTGGATGGTGTGCTCACTCACTCGAGCACAGATAAAATTGAATTCCTAGTCATCCTCTACACATCTTTATTACTCTTCAGTATTTGCACTCACTCAGATATAAAAAAGCATCATAATACATACCATGCTATGCCGGCCTATCATACTAACATGCTTTCATGCACTTCCCATTATACATTCCAGAGTCGCACAAATTTAGCTTTCTCCCTCTTACTCTCTTTCTCCTCGCAGTAAAGTAAGTAGAGAATGAAAAGCATTGATACGAAAAAAAGTAAAGAAAAGAAAATGAGAGAGAGATTGGGAAAGTAAACGTCTTCTTTTATTCTTTTTCTTCGTTCTCCCAATTTTCTCCAATCTTTCGTTTTTCTCTCTCTCTTTTCTAAACTTTTTCTACCAGCTTGTAACAAGGTATATGCATGGTGAACATACACAGCGCAACAGCGGCACAGCTTGGTAAAATATGTAAAACTTTCTTTTGTTCGTTGGGACCTTTGAGATTTGAATAGTTTATATTATGCAGCTTCTTCAAAGTCTTATTATTTCCTGGCTGCTTTGCCATTTCCCTTTCTTCCTTTCTCGACTATAGTCTGCTTTGTCTGTGCTAATGCTGGCTGGGACCTGTTCAATCATTTGTGAAATAATAACACTTTCTCATGCATTATTCAATAGCACTGCAGAGAGAGAGAGAGAAAGCTATAATGCTTGGATAAAGCAAAATATAAAAAGGGTCTATATATACGTGTATATCCACCGTGATCTCTTTCTGCTTTCGTGCTTGTCGTTGTCGTCGTGAAAAATGTAAATATTATTACAGGGTCCCAATTTTCCCCCTTGATGTTCCTCGTCTTCTCGTCGTTGTCGTCGTTCTCTTTCTTCATTCTTTCTCAGGAGAAAGTTGACTTTCTTATAAAAAATGTAAAGTAACGTTACAACAACATCATCGTCACCATCAAGGACCAATAGTAGGCAGGGAGCCAGATAGGGAGTAACAATAACAATATTTTTTTTCTCTTTCCCAACCTAAAAAGAAAACTTTTGCCCCTTGGTTCTTTTATATGCGAGTCTTTTTTTATACCTGAAACCTCTGAACACAAAGCAAAATGTCTGTAAGCATGTTTTACTGAGTGAACGGGGTTTTCTAGGAGTAGTGTGCATTTACGTCCATTTTTGTACAGCCAGAGGTTGAGTTTCTCAAACAAACTTACTCACAGAAGATACTTTCTCGTGATCAGATTCCCTGGGAGAAACGGCAAACTAGCAAGAAAATTCTTGTATGAATGCAAACAATATTGCATATAAAATGTGGACAGGCCTTAAAATCTCAAATTGTGACCCGGTTAGTACAACTTTTCATGGTTAACCCATTTTCATCTTACAACAGTTGAGATCACCGTAGAAATAAATAATTCCCGCTACTCATCTTTCTGTATTTTGAGACAGGTTGTTTTAAAAGTATTTACGACAGTTAAGCTTTTGGACACACCATTTATCCTTTCTTTTATCCGCAATGCCATATTTCTTTTTTAAGCAACCGATTTCTATGACTGTCTCTCCCTTCCTGTAGAAAGAAAAAGGCCAAAAAAGACTTTCACAATCACCTCCACTCTTACTCATCATCGTCACCATCATCCTCTCGTATGTCTTATAAACTTGTAAACTTGCCAAAAAATCCTGGCTGGTGTGTGTGTACATTTTCTCTCTACTTGAATTTTGTCGTCATTTCGTTTAACGTCTTTACCTTATTTTTATAGATTCTTTTCGTACATTTCACCCTTTATATACGACATATGCCGCTGCAAGTGGAGTATATATACCACTTTCGTTAAATCCCTCTTGGTCTTCTTTTTCCACTATAAATGTCAGTAATTCAAGCAGAGATGTAGCACTACCACTGCTTTTCCTGCTTGCTCACTTTCATCTCACCTCTCATTCCACGATCATCATCATCCTCATCGTCGTCACACCAGCAGCAGCACCACCACCACCATCGTCATCAGTGGCAGTGGTTTTCTCGTTTTTTTCTCTCTTCCACCAACAGATTCTCTTGCCCAGGATTTCTTCACAAGTTGTTCACTCTGTCTGTCTACTACTCCCCATCCTGGATTTTTTACGACCGCCACATAGAGTTATTCCGTCTTTTCTCGGCTGTAAAAGTGTAAAGTTACGTTTTCTGATGAAAATGGATTTTTCTCTGTGCTTTTCTTCTCTTAAAGCTTGCCAGTCTTTTATGTGTATTTTCTTACAAAAACACACAAACTGACTACAAAATGGACGCCGTAATATGCCGTGCTGTTTGTAGTAACTTGAGAATTATAAATTATGGCAGCTAACGAACCAAAAACATTTCTACCGTTACATACACACACACATCGAGAGGTTTTCACTGGGCGTCGAATCAGGAAAAAGTACTGGAGAAACCGAAATGGAAAGTGGATGGATTTTATTTTTCCTTTAAAGCTGAGAACTTTGCTTTATTTTTTTCTAGGGATTTCGGGAAACAAATCTAGAAACGCGAATGTTGTCAGATGTTAATATAATAGCAATATAAGAACCATACAAACACAGTACATTGTATATTATAGTCCATACCATATGTAAGGTTATCGGAACCTTAAGTTTGGGTTTTAAGCTCTTTAAACGTTTTACGGTGAGATCCATTTCTCCTGTGGATACGTTAAGATGATTTGGATGACTGGACATAGATACTTATCGTACTTATTATCCACAATAAAGGACAAGAATTTGTCGAAATGGCATATATTATACTTTGATGACATTTCAAGCTATTTCTAAACTCCTAAAAAGTGAAATTTTCAAATATGTATTAACATATACTGGGAATATTTAAACACACAATGGCAAATAAAATATGCAAATACGATTAGGATTGGGAAACAAATGATTGATAAAAACCTTCATGACTGCAGAAATTGGGGGAAGGGGGGCAAATATGAAATACCCCCAGAATTCAAATATTTAACATTACGTGGATTATATGGCTTAAAGTATTTAACATTATAAGATAGAACTATTCCCTTGTCCGTCCTGTTCCTACAGCCATGAAAACGTTGACAAATCAATGCATTTTTTAGTTTATTTTGTACATAGTTAATCGATGACACTTACATCACCTTTCATTTATATAGTATACGCTAATGAAATGCATTAGATATATAATCCACCTTCGTGATATTAATCAATAATGTATTAAATATTCTGGCGTTTTAATGATACATTCGTACTAAATTTTGCATTTTGTTCTTTTTTGCTGACAAGTCACAACATATCTGTACAAATATGGATTTTGCTGCTTTTGGCACTAAATAAAATTCCATTCTTTTTAAATAGAATAAATACCACTGTTAATTTCAGTGACATAAACATCATCGCAATCTTAGTAAGCTTAGAAATTAATGTCAACATTCATTAGCTAATGGTAACATTCAAATAAGGTTTATGAATAATAATTGTATGATCTGTGCAGTAAAAACTGGTCTTTGCGGCAGTATCAACTGCATTTCTTGTAGTATGTATGTGTAAATCTTTCAGGTAACGTATACCCATATTTATACCAACTACTGTGCACTAAATAGTTATTCCCCTTACCACCATCAATTTCACGTTTCCTTCTTCGATACCAACACCAACCGTGCTTATTTATTTATTAACACTTAAAACCATAGCATTCCTTATACAGAAACGCCATAAGGGAAGTAAATGCTGACAAAGAGAAAAGATTAAATCCCCGGTTGATACTTCTCACCTTTTTCTCTTGTCTTCTCTACGCCATGAGATGATCATCTATTTCTCTCTTTGCTTCTCCAAATTGTATCATTGTCTCGTGTTATTGCATTATTTTATCTACAACAAAATCGTTTGTTCGCTCATCTTTTCCCAACTACCATTTCCCTCGTCTTTACCAATTTTATGTGCTTTTATGGAACAACATAACATCATCTCATCATCACACAGCATACTCATCATAATTCCATCTTTTCTTTCCACCCTCCCTTTAGCTTTAGCTACGCAGAGCTCTAATGATTCTAGTAATATGTTTCACCATAATAGTCATAACAACAGTAATAAATTAATACACGCGTAATAAACCTCACCCACCGACTACTTCTTTTACAATCTCCCTTCCTCTTACTCAGTTTACGAGCCCATATAATATTCCTCATAATTGCTCGTCCATACAACTATTCTTGAATAAGTAAGAAAACATCATTATCTCTTCATTTATGTTGTTGCTGCGGTGACGAGGATAATAATGACGAGAGCAGTGATGTATACAGCAACACAACAGCAATAATGATGACAACAAAAGCGGCAGAATCCCTTCTTTTGTAAAACCACAACGAAAGCACAAAAGGAAAGGACATCATCACGTCACCGTCATGTATTGTGTATTATTATGAACGTTTTGCATCATTACTAAACCATATGGTTTGTCACCACTCTGAGCGAAAATATCTTTGTTTCCTTTGAAACTGTGTGTCCTCTCTCCTGTTTCTCTTTTGCTGTTGTTATAAATGTCTCTTTAACTCGGTTATTGTTACTGCTCATTCTCTCCTTGTCTGACTGTCTTCATTCTGAAGCACAATAACTCCACAACAATATTGTCGTCAACAGCTCAATCCCCGTTTCATATAAGCTTGTGTGTGTGTCGGAGTTTCTCTGCTTTTTTTGTTATATCTCCTTTTCTCTGTTTTTCTGCCTGTCATTTTTGAGTATGTGAAAGCACACACCTGTTTTCTTTCTTCTTTGTCTCCATTTCCCCTGTTTTTTTCGTAACAACATCATCAACAACTACAAAGCAATTCACCGAAAAAATCCCACTTGCTCTTTCTCTCTCACTCTCTCTCGGAATGCTGGAACAAACCAAAGCAAAATACTAATGTATGTACTGCAACTGCTAACCCAGAGGCATATGGTTATGTCGGCTGTGGTTGTTTGTAATTTATTAACCGAAACAAGTGCGTCGACAGTAATAACAAAAGCTTGAAGGACTCGAATTTTGTGAGTAAGACAGACTGGAAGCTTTTTATAGGTTCCATCTGTTTGTCGAATGCTTACTGCTGAAGAGCTAAAGGATTTCTTTTGCTTAGCTTTCTATATCTATCTAATCTGAATTATGAGACGGTTTTGTCAAAGTATACGGAAGAGAAGTAATGTTAATTACATACATCTGGGCAAGAGATTTGGATGTCGCTGACCATGTTTCTGGAATAAGCTGAATACTGGATATTTATATATTTCAGCAGAAGCATATTGGATAACGACAGAAAGTTTAAGTCGTTATGGGTCAATCTGTGATCCAACAAGTCTTTCTGGTATAGCTGTATTGTTATCAATGATAATTTAATTTAATCAATCGTTTAGAACATGCTAGCGTGATAATACCATTACACGATTGAGAATTTTTTGTCAGTGTGCGTTAGCAGAATCCATACTCTCGGACATAATCACTTCTTTAGAAAATTAGACAATCCAGCTTGTTCCCACCTTAGTATTTTCTCTTGAAGCAAACAAAAGGACGATACCTACACCTAATAAAACAAAATAAATCATACTAAAATAGCTTTTTATTAGCTTGATATTTGGTTACACATTCCAAGAAATTATTTATGTAATATTTTACATTTTACAATAAATTTACAATGGGATTACAATAGCTGCAAGTATTTCTCACTATTGTAATAGAAAGTAATGTTAAAATGATGAAATTGTCAGTAGCCTTTTCAAGAAGAGAGTATTCAAATTATAACGTGAGTTCAGATTG
>JAHZNB010001791.1:0-12080 GCA_027744295.1 Callyntrura guangdongensis
GAATGGTTACAGAAAAAATGCTATCATATGCGACGACAGGACTTTATTCGATGTTGCGACATGTGTGATACTAGTTTATGCGGCCTCCGGAAAACAGTTTACTCGCCGAAGCAAAAAACACCCTAATGTTTAGTCGAGTTGTAGCTTGTAGCGTCTACATCAATTTGTGAAAATGTCAAGCTTATAATGAGAAAGAGGTAGTATAAGAAATCTTGCAATTTATTCAGTGTTTGTTGTAAATTCACTTGAAATCTAGCTAGTAAAAGTTCTATATCTCGATTTGTTAAACGAAGAAAAAACAAATGTTCGTTCCAAACAAATAAATATAAAGATTTATATATATAGCCAACGGCCAACCAGTAACGACTACTTTAAACCTACTTGAATTGTTTTCATTTTAAATGGCATAATGTTATCATTATGTTATAGACAGCAGGTCTCCAGTGTGTACAACGGTATAAAAATCAGGAACGTTAGACCACTTTTGTTATCGACAAACGAGGCAGTCGAACTTTGAAACAGATCATTTTAATAGTATTTTGCCATTATCTCATTTTACAATCATCTTGACAAGGAGTCATCATCATCAGGCATTTTGGAAAATGCGTATTTGGCTTTTTCATACAACAGCATATTTCTTAAAAACTATCGACATATATTTGAAAAGACACATTGCAAATCTCAAACTACAAAAATAAACAACGATAATTATATCATCTCACTTGAACTTGCCAAATTTTCCGTATGAAATATAACAGACCGCGCATCGCCACTGCCGCGCCACCGTCATCACCAGCTCATCATAACAATTGTGTCTGTTATATTCTTATGCTATTTTAAATGCAGTTATAGGTGAAATGCAATACGTCTAAAGACCAAAAATGAGTTTCACTCTCTCACACGCATTACGTCAAAACGAAACGCTTTTGTTTTTAAAACCGTGATAGGAACAATTCAACTTCTCCACAAACAGTTCTCATTCTTCCATTGTATTGATTGATGGTTATAGCCATTTAATGGTGGAAAGCCTTGTCTTGCCTGTATTGTGTCAGTGATGAAAGAATTTTACATTCAATATTTAGGTGTATGTATCCGTAAGTAAATGAACATTCATATTATGCAAGGAGTACACTATCGAATCACTAATGGCTCACGTATTTATTATTACGAACAACTTGCTAAACCAATTGGTTTTCTGCTGAAAACAGGCATTCCATATTGCATAGTATTGATTTTAGGCTCATTAGTATTGCGTTACGTCTTGTCGATTTAAAAATTCACAACCTCCTCTTGACCTTCCTACCACTGCTGCTGTCTTCTTCTCCTTTCGTTCGTAATAATACTCCACAGGCCACAATAATAAGATACATTCGTGCTCGAAAATCTTAAGGAGTACCACCATCAGAAATTTGTATCACAATATGTCACCTTCAGATTCCACTATAATTCTTAACAATCAATAATAACAATCATAGTAAAATATTCCGCTGATCTTATCTTTTCCTGGGACAATATTCTGATTATTACTGAAACAAGACTATAAGAGACTGCGACTGGTCGTAAACAATTTAAGGTGCTCTACTGCACTGCGGTGTTGTGCTCTGTGCTTCGTTTGATTAATTGACTGTGCATCAGAGACGAGTCGTACAGCAATAAAGTAAATAAAATAAAGAGCATGTATGCGATCCCATGTGGAAATGAAACGTGAACGGTTGTCGTTAAAAGTTTATTAGTCAGGGTAGACACAAATAAAACGCTATGAGATACGGTTTTGTCTTCTGAAATATTTCGCTAGACACTGACACTGTGTGTAGGTACGCTCATAATAGATTGTAATTGAATGGAATAGTTTGTGGTCATTACTACTTCCTGTAATTATAACAATGCACAATATAACGCCTGTGAATTAGTGTTATATTAAGACGAGGGCATCATGGATATTAATATTCCTCCTCGACGACACACAGTCGGGGAGCAACTCGCTTCTGCCTCGAACATCCCACGTTTCATTAAAAGGTGTTTTTTCTTCAACATACACTGGACGCAGCAGTTTCAGCAGTGGTGTCATATTGTCGTGCTGCTACTCCGAAGTCACTCCGGTCCCACTAGAAAAAAAGTCCCACTAGAATATTTTTTTCAAACCCTTTTCATTTCAATCCTGTTAACGACCCATGTAGTGGTCGAAAGTCATCGTCATCATAATGACATTCATAATAATAAAAATGGCTCAGCTAATGGAGCTCGTCACAGTAGATATGCCGGAACGGCTAGCCAAACTGGCGCTACTGATGCATCATCTTCCTCATCGAATATTATGCGACCTGAGTTTTTCACCATTCCCATCGGTGGGGTCATCCATTTATTTCCTCGATATGGCTACCTTAGCTTGAGCATGAAAGTCATTGCCAAAAACAGTAGCAATGGGAGTACAGCAAACAGCAACAACAGGAATGTGGAAAGTTTGAATGACTCATGGATGTTCCTGGAGCCCGTCAACAACGTTATCGAGCCATCAACCTTAAAAGTGGAGGAAACGACATTTTCATCCGTGAACGATTCCACTACGCTACCGTTTCATAACTTGTTTCATTTCGACTTATGTGAAGACATTCGAGCATTGATGGAGGCGTACTTTAAAAATTTCAGCATTGAAGGATTGGATAAACCCTGGCAAGCGTATGCGGGAGGATGGCGATCAACTAGTATTGCTCGTAATTTCGGAATAGAACAGCAATATGTGGATGGTGATTATAGGTTCGTACTCATTAAAGTTATGCTGGTAAGGGGTTCCGGGACGGTGGAACCAATTGCAAACACTACTGTGGCGTCAGGATACCAGTCAAACTTCCAGAGATTTAAGCCAGACAATGACCTGTCTACTTACGAGTTTTTCAAGGTTGTCGGAACACATTACGTAAGTAAGAAGAATACCATTATTTATTATTTTCAAACGAGTTCTCAAGTCTCAAACATGGAATCATTTTTTTAAATCTACACTTTCTCTAAACTTTTAAGATTCACTCGTACATCATTGGGAACTCCATTTATCAAGTTTTTGTGTACGACCCGGACGGATTTCAGGCTGTCAAGAAACGTTTATTTTTTGACGGAATTAAAGACGAGTCCATTGTTACCTCCACAGAACCTGTTTTGGAGAGCTTGTCAATGTGGGTGAAACATATTGGCCGAGTAATAGTCCTTAATGCTGAGACAGATGTAACGGAAAATGTTCGAAAGGCTTTGGTTATGAAAAACTCCTTCTCCAATCCCCTCCCAAATCTTCTGAAACTACACGACAATGCCAGTCTTGTGACCGATGTTGAGTCTATGCTATCCAGCCAACCGAGTGGGATTTTAGGAATAGATTTGCGAGGACTTCAATTTTTATTCAAGGATCCTGTGCAACGAAATGGATTTGAGAAGGCGCTTAAACATAAGATGCAGTTGTGGGAAATTAATTTTTTATACTAACTGTAATCAGAATACAAATTGTTGTTCTGAATAAAGCTTTCAACTCTGATGTTAGTCTTTGGATAACTTTTATTAATAATGACATATTCTCTATATATTTTTTAACTTATTATTGTTAGCAATAAATGAAGCAGTGCCTATTCCTAGAAACAAAACCCACTTATTAATATATAAGTATATTATATATATTGAACACTTAGCACAAAACTATATTGATGCATGCAATAAATAAGTCAATTTCATTTTATGATAAGAAACGGGCTTAAAAGTGATATAGACAACCAATATATGGTAATACTGTTGAAGTTCTTGTTGAGGTGCACTTAACTAATGAATAGTTTATCGTACACATATATATCTTAACATACATATCTAATCAACTAAAATACAACACACTTACTTACATTAGAACCCCAACAAATACCTACAACACCTCATATCTCAACTCGACATTTCTACATTTTGTTCATTACTAGACGACTGATTTTATATTGTTAAGATAAACATGAAGAATATTTTCCTAGTGTGCAGATTAACGCAGCTAAGTTTATGCTAAGCTAATCATAATGACACAAATTTACTTGATTAAATGCAATCCTTTTGAACAGGTAGGTAATTATTGTTGAATTGTTATTCACTAATCCCATTAAAATTAGATTTTTAAAGTTAGACAGAAAAAGTTTAGATGACGAAATATTCATGTTATAATCAATTACTCTAATTGTTTGTACGTAAATTGTATTTTTATATTTTATTTTTCAAAAATTTCTCTTCAAAAGCATAATACAACATTTTCGCTTCACAGTATACATGTATATACAGGGGTAAACATAAAGAGGATGAAAATTGATGAAGGAGGTGTACACTAAATTAACCGCTATACTAGTACCACACAATGAAATGTAGTAAGAGTGTAGCTGACGTCAAGATAAAAGAGCTAATTCTACACCTACATTCTATAAATATATATACATGGAACACTTGGCAATTGAATAATCCAGTAAAATTATTACAATTCATCTGTAACATAACCGACAACTTCTAAATCATCTTCAGGAGGACTTCTACATCTACTACTGGGAGAGCAAGTGTTCTGAAAGCGGACATGACGTTTCGGTTTCTTTATGATATTTATTGGAAGCGATGGAACCCCTGCCCCTGAGCGCAAACTGTGCTGTCGTATAACTGTTACATCGGCTGGAGGTGGTGGTGGAGGGGGCGTGATATCATCATCATCATCGTCAATAGGTGGTGATGTAACGCATGTCGCACTTATCATATTACCTCGTCTCCCAGAAGAACGTACTGGTTGATGATGGTGATGATGAACATGGTTTAAATTTAAACTGGGGTCTTTAGAATTCATTAAAAATCAGGTGTACCCTTCTTGATTAATCCCCCCATTTGCACGTGGGGTAGCATTAGGGAATCCGTAAGAGTCCAAACCAAGATCCAAGTACTGATTGCTATCATGATGAGGCTCTCCGTTCCCGTTCCCCTGCTCGCTTGCCAGTGAATCCTTCTTTTCCTTTTTAACCACCTGCAAAATATATTGGTTTAGAGTTACAATAATCAACCTCTCTCTTTTTGCAGCAGGTGGCAAATAGAGGATTGTTTTACATTTAATTAAAAACCAGAGCATGTGCATCAACTTAAAGAAAGTAATTAAAATAGTGCAAAACTTAAACATACGGGCTTTGTATTGCTAGAACATGACAAAGCAAACTTGAGCTCTTTTGTCATCTCTTCAACAACAGACTCCTATAAAGTGAAAAAGCCAAAAAATATAAAGCAACACGTCATGCATAACTCGTAGTAAATGACGAAATAAAATACATGTAGGTAGGTAGGTAATAATAGTGAGCAAGTGCATAATATCGTTTTCTAAACACAAAACAACGTTTCTACCACTTTAGTAAAAGATTTTTCTAAACAATAGTAATGATAGAAGAGGAATGTGAAATTATTGATTTCTTTTGAACGAACCCCTTCATCCGCTGCAATTTTCCTGTTCTCCCAGAAGAATTCGATAAAGGCAAATATTATTGCTACGGCACAGCCAGCCACTAAAACGACAAACACACCACCCACATGGGCAATACCCAAGGCATTGCTACCGACTTCTTCTTCCTGTGGAGTTAGTATTCAGCATAATTTATACACATTATTACTGCATACATGTACATCTCCCACTGCTTGAAAATCATGGTAGTAATCATTTTGCTGTTAAAGATTTTCAGCTTTTAATAGGCGGTATAAAATAAAATAAAACATGCAAAACAAATATGCAACCCGTACCGCGCATCCCGTTCCTTTCCGCTGTTCTTTCCACCATTTTCGCTTTAATTTATCTAAAATCCCATTTTCTTGCAATTTCAGAATGCCCCCATTAAAGAATTGACGATATGGAGAGTCTGCAAAATACGACCAAAATATTTATTTTTTCGAAAAAAAAAACATGTTTACTTTTATCATTGGGGATTGGCTTGCAGACAAGTTTGCAAAAAAATATTGGTTCCTTTAAAAATAGTAAAAAAACGAGGTATACTTTTCCGCATTCCTATGCCGTAGCCCTTGCTATCCAACAAACCGCCAACTTGTGCCAGTCCACATTTTCGTTCAACGTTGTACTCAATTACAGTGGATTCCATAAAGAAGGCGTACTTGCCAGGATCTTTCAAAACCTTCTGCACACCTTCTGCATTATTTCTTGGTAAAATGCCGGGTGATTTAGTATTCCAATCCTCCATTTTCTTCCACATAGCCACACGCTCAGGAAATGGCGAAAACTGCACAAAGTTTTCAGAGAAGGAGAAGAGCCAGAATCAATTGACATGTCTTGTACGGATGATCTATGTGTGTATGTAGTATAATGTATGCAGGGATCATTTGCTCAGAGATATCAGATCATGACGACGGCGACGATGATGATATCTCTCCACATTTCTTCGGACTTATATATTATTTTGTGAACATATGACATGTTATGCTTGCTTGTCAAAAATGTTGGGTTTACATACTTTAAAAAATGATGCAGTACTTCCTGAGCTAAGACAACCGTATTTGATGACATCTTGACGTGCCAAGTCTTGGAGATTTTTGATCGGTTCATCTTTTTCTTGGACAAGTAAAAAGGATGCCAAGTTGGCAGTGTAGGATGAAACCATGATCAGGGTAAAGAACCACCATATTCCTATACAGTAAAAACCGAATTATATATACGTAAGCCTTTACATAAACCGCGTGGTGCTTTAAGGTGGAGGCATACACAGGAAAGAGCCAGATTTTTCAGGAAATTTCTACACGACTAGCTATATAGTACTTTTGGCTTCTTCTTCTTACCTGCCATCATTCGCGTTGATGTAGCCCTAAAATGGAAAAAGAAAGCGATTAAAGCATTTTAAGTTTGTGTTTACTTGTACACCCACGGCAAACTCCTTACAAGCTTTTTATTATTTTTCAGTAAAGCAGACGCAAAACAAAATTAGTACTAATCCGTTACAACAGCAGAGTAAATATATGTATGTGTATTTACTGGGGAACAATATATGGCTTTTGTCGACATCCTCCAGCCAAAACAACCCACAAACAGTTAAGGAATGTTAGATTGTTCACGTATGTTATTTCATGGGTTCCCTCTTTTGTCATCAGTACAGGCTTGACGGTCCACTCGTAAGGTGAGATCCTTTCGGTTGCATGCAAGTGTGAGTGAATTACAAATTAGATGGGAAACAGTTAGCCATTCAATGTCATTCCACAAAGCACACACACAAACACAAAAGTATGTAGGTATGCATTTTTAAAATTTGTTCACCACTCCATCACTCCAATAGAATAATGGTAACAAAATAACAATCCCACTCCTTTTAGTATAAACATGGTAAAATCCAACACACATTTTTTATATTTTTTAACCACGCGAAGCGGAAATTACACCCACAGCAAGGATCAACAATCTGTGTAATTGGAAAATCCATCAAGTCATTTTTTTCGACATACTTTGGAGCGATATCAGATCCCTGCTGCATAAGAGAACCAATCGTGAACCAAAAGCTATTTAGAAGAGTAAATTGATTTTCTAGCTCGTCTGGATCTTCAATGCAAGGATGAGGACAATCCCACTCCATTGGGCTAACCCTTATTTTTTATAGAAAGCAGATTTCATCTTCATTAAATGTGAAAGTGACCTTGACTAGAGTTCGCTTTCATGGTCATTGGATTTTCATGATGGTGCCCCGAACGAATACATATTTAAATCTTTTCTTCTTACATGAACGGGTATTTTTGTAACATTTTTACCTGGCAATAATGAACAGCACAATAGATACCCCAAAAAATCCGTAAAACATGTACATCCACACATCAACTGCAAACGGATTCATAAAGGAAAACAACTCGGGTGCCTTTTTCTTTGGCTCCACAAACAAGATTGAAATTCCTAAATTCTGAAATCAGGAAAAGATTAAATTGGCAGTGATTCATGTGGAATCCCGATCGACGATCGATATTTGTGTTTAGTTAAATACTGAAAATCAATAGGTAGGTGTATTTTGATTTATTGCTTTACCATGAATGGCATTGAAAAATCAAGCGCACTTTGCCTGTCTTTGTTAACCGATAAATCTGCTACAGCAATATCTGCATCCTGATCAAAATAATGATTCAACTAAACATGAGCTGTCAACGGGAATATGGAATTACTTTTATGCATACAGTGTGTTCATGTTACCCCGTCAAATATTGCTCATTGCCACTTAGCGGAATAGTCGATCTCTTTAGCATCAGAAATGGATCGTTCTGTCACAAAGTAGAAAAAACGAAATAAGTACAACATAAGAGACGTAATGGAGAGTGGCAGTTATGCCGTGGAAGGATGTCAATTGCCAGCTTGTGTATCAAAGGCGACAACCTTGATAGTTGACACTATTAATGTACGATTCTTTAAGTCAATGGTGTCATCTTGAGTGGACTCGTCATGCTGCTCCACTTTGGTCCAGTTGAACTTTGTTACAAATTTTGAATCCCATGTTCCGATCTTTCGAAGGCCCTGATTTTATTAACACGAGATATGTAAGATATAATATGAATTTGATAGATACTACACGATTAAATCAAGACTAAAAAGAATTTGTTCTGGTTGAAAAGACAAGAATTACCTGACCATGAAGCTGAACTACATCCATTTGTACTTCCGTTCTGTAACCCGATGTGTTAAACTGTATGAGACCCGTCAAACCCTGTAACTGTACCATTTTCATGTAATTAATAATAGAATATCCGTGCTGCCAAGTGTCCTTTGACTCACAACTCAGCGCTTTGATATCTATTCGCTGGCTGCTATCTAACACGTGTAAGGCTTTACCAAAGAGAGTGACCGCATCGTAAATAAGCGCAGTTTCTGTCTACAATTGCCAAAAAAATCATATACGCCAATTTGAGTATTAGTGTAAAGTCATGTCTTACCAGAGAATGTCGTTGTCAACATTTTTATTTTGGACTTACTTTCATCATTTTCTGTTCACTGTCTGGAGGCAAAGCCGGGTTTGTATATGGCATCGAATTTTTATTATTGTTTCTTATACTGGGCATATAGCCTTGATCACTACCGTAATAGCCATACGAACCGTACATGTGACTTCGGGAATTAAAATTATCAACGGATATTAACGAATTCCATTGTCTGACAATAGCATCAACTTCGGGTCTATCTGGGTCCACAATTCGGTATGCAGTTATGTTCATATCACCGTAAATGAAGTCTTCCAGATCTAAAGTGTGCAAGTCCTGGACATGGACATAATTTAACAGCCAGTATTAAAATTTATAAGCTATTTTTTACACGGTGTTGTCATCAAGGAATTGATCAGTAACAGCCAACTATGTTGACTGGAATGTGTCCTCGAAAACCTTTTGGAGATAAAAAGTGGCAGAGTGGCTCTCTTACCAGCGTGGTGATGATATAACTGTACATGTACGTCATCAGTCCAACTTGTTGTGCCTGCTTCAACACGATAGGAACTTTGTCCGTAGCACAGTCCACAATAATATTGAATATATTTGTGGAATACAGAATGTCCTTCAACATTGGCCTGTAATCATCTCCCTCCGGCAGTTGTTTCAAAAGCGCGTTTCTGTGCGGAGGAATGAGATGATTTTATTAAATCCTGAAGCGTGTACAGTCGCTCATTACTTTCATAGATTATCACATAGTCTGTCCAGGCGAACGCTTCAACGAGATCATTGTACGCCTACACGATAAAGACACGGGCAAAGGAACAAGACGGAAAGCACATTATTACAACGTTCGGCCTTGAAGGAAGGTATATATATATATATATACATGGTAGCTATCTTTATAAAAGTTTTCCAGGCGGCCATATGTATGTTCTTACTCTGCTTAGGGTCATAGGATGAGGATATAAATTAATTAAATAGTTTTCCTTCCGGATCTTGTAGTCCCATTTCGTCTCAATATGTGGAATTTCGAATGCGTCACAGATTGACTGTACATGACTGGCGGCTTCGGGGCTTTGAGGCCCAAAAATTGCTGCGATCCCTTCCTTCATCATTTGACACACTTTATAGAGTAAACCGAGTAAAAGAAATGTGCTTTAACTAACACGTAGAGTGCAGCGCTATACATGACTGGCGGCTTCGGGGCTTTGAGGCCCAAAAATTGCTGCGATCCCTTCCTTCATCATTTGACACACTTTATAGAGTAAACCGAGTAAAAGAAATGTGCTTTAACTAACAAGTAGAGTGCAGTGCTTGTCCTTATTGTAGTCGCTCTAATGCTACGGTCATATTATTAAATTTTGCAAAAGGAATGACGCGTTACTACTTAAAATGTAAGGAATAAGGAGATACCTTTAGTGGAAGCATGATAGGAATCCCCCATGCTAAGCTTTTCAATTTGTGTACTGAGCCTACTCCTAGGCAGAATTGAGATTTCCGAGTTGACACGCTCAACTGCATGTTTGAAGGCAGTTTCCTCTGATGGATCAGATTCATCAAACAGCCCACCTGTAAAAATAGGTCATAAAAGTTAGCCAACATTCTTGGGACTTGTCTCGAAAGCGAGAAAACAAAACAAGCACTTGTCTATCTGTTCTGTCATAACTTTAGTTCCTGTTTTCTATTATTGAAGGAAGCGTCCAACAAAATTTATTATATAGGTACTATACACACATAACGGTTGCAGCATCACAATTTAACCCAGGTAAAATCACAATCACATGTAAAAAAATACGTATATTACTTAAGTAACTATCATGAATCGTATATACCAATTCGAATAACGTCGGGTAGTCCACCTCCTCCATTAAATTCGTAATGTGCGTTTGGAATCAATAGCTGACATAATGAGTTCCAAACGCATAACGTTAGGATAACTAGGCACGTTTGTCTTGGATCCCACATATTCACCACTTAATTCTCATGTCACGACTTCATCGAAGCCACTTTAATATGTCCTTCAAAAGTCTATACTTTTGCTTTGTGTAAATCAACTACATACTTGGTTGATAATGTATTTCCTTAAATTCAGATAACTTTAACGATATATCATTTTAATTAAGTTTACGAGAGTATTTAAACTTGTAAACGATAAACTTTTGCAAAGGCAACAGTCCGGCTGAACGATGCAAATAACGAGGCAATGCTAAAAATTTGAAGAGTTTTTTTCTCTTGTATGCGTGACTGAAGATGCAGCACCTTGTAAATTCATGGAAGATATTTATAGGTATTATTCTTTACCAGGTTAAACTTATCAAAGGAACGAGTTGTCAGCCGTCGCATAAATTATGTCGTTGGGACAAGACTGTATATACAACAGTTTAAAATCTGAAATGGAATCCGATACATAACTGTGATAACTTTTAATAGCCATCATTTCGTTGTAGACCGCAACATCACTGGTTCGTCCAAATTTACTACTGGGGTGACTAGTTGCATGTGTGTGTTCGTCGCTGCATCATTTCTTCGTCCGTGTCCCGTCACCTCCAACGTATACAATATGCTTGGATACGTGTTTAAAACCGCACATATCGTCTGTTTCATCGTCATCTAAACACGAGCTCTTCTTAGAACCACAGGGACAAAACAACAAATTTCCGAACCAACTGGCTTTTGTAAATACGTACGTATTCGTAATACATAATACAGTTCGAGAAATGGAATGTTGTGTCTCTGCAAAGGAACTGATATAGTTAGTGACACTAGTATAACCAGCGAGTTCATGGTAAAAAAAAAGCAGCGTCATGTTTAAATAACCCCTCCTTGTTTCCATTTTTCTGATCTCGTCAGTCACACTCGTACTCGCTTCGCTTACTCAACAGAACAGTGGAAAACCAATACACATATTTATAAAATACGGCGTATTATACCTTTCCATTCTGTTAGTTGATGAACATCATCAACCGTAAAGAAATATTCAGTATGGCATAACGCTACACATTTGCTTTAGATTTGATCATCATATCATGTAAACTCTGCTTACACCGACCGCGATGCTTACTGGTTAAAAATATTATGTATCGTGATACACACACATATGGAGCTTTTCAAAGATTCGATTCTGCTGCGGTGTTTCCCAAACATTCCATCTTATG
>JAHZNB010001792.1:0-16625 GCA_027744295.1 Callyntrura guangdongensis
GTTGCTAAAATATACACAGTTTTCATTTCGCAGAAGAACAGTTGATGATGGCAAAATAAACGTTTAGTTTGGGAGCTTATGCGTAGGTAGTTTTCTTAAAAAAGTCCAGGCAACAGTCCTGTCACCTGTTAAACGTGAGCTTCATAAATATATGTGCGGAGTTAGGATAGCAAAAATAAACTCAGGCGCAAATCTTAATTCTTAGAGCCTTTAGCTGTAGCGTTTTTACAACTACACGCCTCCGAACTTCCGTATGGAGTTACCACTTTTAAAAGCTCCATTAGTATGGAAAACGAAAAACACTAACTATTTCAGAAAATTACAGAAAATTACAAGTAAGCGCGGTTTCCATTACTACAACTGGCGTAACCATAAGGACAACAACACGAATTGTTGATGATCATTTTTGTTACTGCTGCAGTGTACCACGAGCCAAAGGAAACTTTCCCTGAGGGTAAGAAAGAAAATAATAGTTAATGTTTCTGTGTTTCTCAAAAGTCTTGGACGCAATACGCACAAGTTGGAATATTTGCAACACCAGTTTTTGTTAAGAATAAGACACGCGAGTGGTTGTCCACAAGAGAGAAAAACTCATCTTATACACATTTCTTTTTTCAGCTCTATACTTAGGATGGCGCATATTGCCTCGCGTGTCAAAAAAACTTTCTTGGTAAAGTGACTAGGAAAATAACACGAGACCCTGAAACAAACACCAAGGAAATTGTGCGTGGCCAGGAAACGGGAAAACCATACTGTTTTATGAGAATACACACAGTATTTACGAATGTAATAGTAGTAGTGATGGTAGTAATAATACTAAGATTTTATTTTTATTAAAAGGAAGAATGCATACACTCATGTATGTATTGTAAAGTGGCAATAGTATTCCCTGCCAGATCAAGGCTACTTTGAAAAAGTTTTGAAAGTTAAGTAGCCAAAATGAAAAATAATGTCTAAAGCTGGCGAGCAGACAATTGTAAGAAAATTTATCATTTAAGTTGTTGAACGAAAAGTAATTTAGGATGACGACGCCCTCGAAAAAGTAGCCTTCATTATCATTACGCCAAAAAAATAAAGTATTAAAAACTTTTGGGAAGGGAATGTCTCTTCAGAGAAAAAGAGAAAGCAGTATCAGACTTTCTCCACTAAAGAGAAAGTTTCCGAAACCGGAAAGAGAGGAAAAATGAGGGAATAAAAGGAAAGAGCAACAGCAATAATAATAAGTGTGTACGACTGTTTTTGTGCCCTTGCAACTTGACTTTGCTAGACGTTGTACGAAGCCGCGCCACTTAGGTAAGTAACCCACCACCGCAGCCAACCAAAGCCAACGCCCTAGTTGACAAGCCATTTCTATCTCTGGACAGCTCTTGCTGTATTCTTTCGATCTGCGATTTCCTGTCAAAGTTTTCCGTTAATGTTAGCGTCAGGCATGACAGGAATGACGGAGAAAGTTGGAAAAGGTGAGGCGGCCTTAATTTGGCTGAAGAGAAGGGGAAATTGGATACGTCCTCGCAGTGCTGCTCACTTTTCCGCTTTCATCATTGCGCGGATCAAGGGATCTGTCTTGGGGTGGAATCAATACCAGGATGAGCGTGTGCAGCCCCATGAAATTTTTTCTCTCTCTGACTTCAGTCTCCAGAGAAGGCGTAAGTTCAGTAACCGCAAAAAAGAAAAGTAATAAAAAGAAGAGTTGTCAGGGGGCAGCCAAAAAAGGCAATGAACTACGGCGGATACTCTATTGGGGTGACTGGTAGTACGCCTCATTTCCCGCATACGCGGGACCATTGCCCCGTTTTGCTGGGTAGCGAGAGCGAGAGATGCAACTCCGACTCTGCTGGGGAACCAAAACGAAATTCGAGTCCATATTTGTCATAATACTCATACAAGACTATCTAATCTTGCCCATCTTCCATATGCATCATTTTATATATTATTATTATGAGTCCATACTGAGCACTACTCAGTTTTTTCTAGACGTCGAGAAAAGTTACCGCTTGGATAATGTGAATGGAAAAGAATAATCCCAGCTGTCCAACTAGGCTTATCGTGACGGAGAGTCAAGTATGACGTGGCGATAATGGAAGTTGTTCCAGAAAGAAATATTAAATTTTCCTTGTGCCTGTCAGCAGCTGACTAAATAACACCTTCTTTGTTTGAATTCCATTTTCCTTTTTTTGATAAGATTTTTGTTATCTTGACTAAGAAAAACAGGTCACAATTCTGACAAAAAATCTCAAACTGGAAAGGGAAAACAGAAACGAATCAGCCAAATACCATGGACATTGTTACAGCTGTCCAGTCATAAAGAAAACATTTTCCCGTTGCAGCAAGTGATTAGCCCGAGAAAGCTCTGTAAAAGTACGCAAAAGGAAACAGTCGTTTCTTTAATCTTTCCGACACATGTTCCTTCTTGTACGTCATCAGGAAAGAAACGTATGTATATACATTTTCCAGCAGGAGAATCAGGTACTCAAATTGCTTTTGTCAGCTCGTGCGCAATGTTTTGGCATAGTAATAGTATACTAGGAAGCTACATAGTTTCCTCTGAAACTTGCCGTAAGAGAAACCAACCCACTGGCGCTGCTATAGCCCAATTCACCAGGATGAACGTAGGTGTGGTAAATGTCATCTATAAAAGAGAGCTCATTTCAAGACTGTTTTCCTACACTTGGGTAATAGCAGCAAAGTGCACAAACAAACACTAGAGGTGGCAATCAATACCCTGCATTATTAACAAACGGTTGGATGATTACAGACCTGGAGCAAAAACAGACTAATAATAGGCCTGAAGTTGAATACTCTCTGTTGTTATTTGCATCGTTAGGAGAGACGAACAATAAAGTTGGCAAAACAAACGCTCTCTGGAACCTCTGCTAATGGAACAGACACTTTTGTCTTTTCTTCCCTATCAAAATGATCGCTATTATCATCTTTCCTTCTAGTTCGTTAATTGTCACGTGACAAGAAATGGTAGAATCAATACTCAAGAGAAAGAGAGAGAGAAAGAGAGGCGGGTTGTTGGCAATTAGGAGAGTGTTGTGCCGGAGGGAGAAAAAGTAGATGGGAAAAGTGCACTTGGACTACAAAAGCAAGCTTTCCTTTTCAATTTAAGCTTTCTCCTTTTCCGTCACAAGCCGTGACGACGACATTTTCTTGCAGTCCTTTTCCCATTCTTCTTGTGAAAATGCTACGCATGTAGGGTTATTTTTAGACGGGAGTAAATAGATGGGAGTCGTTGTATCTTTGGGAAGAAAAATGGAGAGCGTGCATGGTGCATGTTAAAGGGTACTTTTGCTATTCATTCCTTCTTCAAAAACATCTTGGTATGGCCCAGGATTTGTTCTAAATGGATGGTGCACGCCAGTCAAACGCAAAAATGCAAGGGTAACAAGGAGACACCCGGATATTTTTTTTCAAGGAATTACTAGCCGGCAGGGAAAGAGTTGCAAGCTGATGGGTTTTGGGCAGCGCACACACATGACACACACATACACTGGCAGAGAAAAATGGAATGAAAGGAGAAAAACAGGAGGAGGAGTTCATACTGTATGTAAGGTTTACTTTGAGACTTGCAGGCACTGATAAACAAAAGGAGCAACTGTTTTTTTTCGGATTCGTGAAGTATGCATGTTTCCTCTCGTTTATTTACCCCAACGAGATTCTGATCCGGGAAAGCTCTCTCCAACAACCACGATTTTCTTCTACAGCCTGCTAAAATGTACAGAACGTCTCCACTTGAGATTATAATTTACCAAAATGTTGTATAAACTTTGTTGTGCCTATCTAACGAAGCAGAAGAAAGGCGAGTAGTAAGGAACGTCTAGTAAAAAATGTAGAGGGATGCTAATAATGGGCACCACCGTCACTTTTTAAATTATGTTTACAGTTGTAATAACCTTCCTCCTACGCACAGCCACTCTAGGCCCGTACACTCTAGTCACACAAGACGGTAGACCGACAGACTAATAGAAAAAAAAGACGCGAGCAAGTAGTACTGGCTGCTACACACACACAAGCATAGTAATAATAATGTAACATACAACATTAACTTGACTTTTTATTACTGAACCTTTTTCTCCAAACGATGTGATGTTGCTTAATGCTCAACTCAACTTTTCTCCCAGCAGCCTTCGTGGTGCAATGCAAAACTTTTTGGAAGAGTAAAACCATTACACCCTTGCCTGATGCTGCTGCTCCTTGCATTTTGTTCCCTTGAGAAGAGAAAGCCCTTTAAAAATAACTTAAGATTTGTCCTGTCGGTCCAGTTATGGAGAAAGCCTCTGTTACAATTGTTGTTTCAAATGGTTTGCTTTCGCTACTTTTGTATGCTGGACAGGACCTCAAATTATTTTGCAGTTTTCGTCAGTGCTGCAGTAGTCGGAGTAAGTAATCTACAACCATCTATTATTTAGGTACTACTTGCACACACAAATTCATCTCCACCCAAAAAGAGAAGAAAAAGTTGTTGAATTAAGTAAGAACATCATCGTTCAGAGAGCATTGTCATCGTAAACTTATTTGCATTACGACGGGAACAGTTCACGACAGAGAGTGCATTATTACTCTACTGTCGTCAGAATGACTAGCGGAAAGACGCTCACAGCAGCAGAAAACAATGAAGAACGAAACGAAGGAGTAAAGAATGAGAGAGTCAGCGAGAGAGAACGCGTTTCAAAAAACTTGGAAAATAAGATGAAAAATAATACATATTTCAAAAGATTTTCAAGTACTTTCCATTACCAACCAAGTGTTAAGTAGTGCTTACTTTGTTACCATCTACCAACAATGATGATGACGATACCCACGATGAAATAATAATACAGTAACTGGCTTGTTTGAAGATGGCAAGTAGAGAAAAAACGGAATGTAAATTCTCCTCTTGAAAATTCTAATTCGTTCTTGTACTACACAATCTTGTGTGGTGAAAGCACCTCTTTCAATTTTTCTTTCTGTATTTCATAGGTTTTTTCTCGTAAAGTACAATCAAAAGAAAATAAGTTTTTTATATTATGAACCAACACATTGCTTTGTAGTAAAATTCATTCTTCATGTAAAAAAAAGAAAATCTCAAAAATATACTCCAGTGAAAACAAGACAGGAGAAGGGTACACACTAAAAAATCATTCTTCATGTAAAAAAAAGAAAATCTCAAAAATATACTCCAGTGAAAACAAGACAGTAGAAGGGTACACACTTTCCAGAAGAAAATAGTCTGCACGTATTTCTTCCAGAAACTTTTCCATTAATCTTGGCTTTATGTTTTTTGTCGCAAGTAAGAAACCCTTGTCGTTGTAAAGTAGCATCAAACAACCAGTATATTAAATCCATCAAGCCATAGTAACCAAAATAGAGTGTATGTAGTGACCACCGAAACAAAATAAAAACGAATAGAATATTAGCAGACGGAAGAATGTTTTCACAGGCGGCTAACTGAAAAGAGTCGGCTCAGAAAAGTAATATTTTTTCTTAGACTCACTTTATTAGGCAGATGCTTTAAATAATATACTGGTTGTAAATGTATGCATTTTTGCTGGGAAAAGTGAAATAGAAAAGAAATCTCCCAAAAACACTCCCCTTTAGCCATCCATCACCGTTAAAATATATACTGCATATAAACATTTTTCAAGAATTTCATTTTCCTTGGCTGTTTTTTCTCTCTTCTGCTTGCATTCAGAAAGAAAAAGGCTCGGCGTAATTTTTTAGTGTGGGTGGTGGGTAGTTTTTTGTTGTATTTTTGGTGGCGTGGTACCCAAAATAAGAGTCTCACCATCTGCATTAGAAAAAATCTCATGTTCGCATCAATGGGTTTGGTATTTTACACAATCCTGATATATGAGCTTAGAAGCAAGAAGGGGAGGCGGAAGGGATGAACGGGTCGAGGAAGAAAGGGAAAATGACAGGAAACTACACAAGACCCCTCCTTGAGTAGAGTTCCTGATTCCCTGTATCGCAATCACAGACAGTTCATCTTTTTTTTCGGAGAGAAAATGTAAGTAGTCTTCCACTAAATTGTACCAATGTTTTTTTCTTCGAGTATTGGCCTTCCTCGAGAAAAATGGGCTATCAATGAAGAAAAATGAGAAGAGGTCTTAAATAAGAAAGTGAAACGAACTCATTTATCCCAGGGATATCTCTGTTTTTATGGCTGGTTCGATCTATATGGGATTTGTACGATATTTTTTCATCGTTTAGTTTTTTTTATACTGTGTGGCATTTACATCCGCATCCTGCTACCTACTTACCAATATTTTCTTACTGGGTGGGTAGGGGAGATAAATAACGCGCTAGTTGAACATCGGTGACAGCGATACGTTCTACGCACTTGATACGCCCTGCTTGAAAGTGTGATACTTTTCTGTGGGAAGAAGTCGTGCGGAGGTGAAAATTATATAGATCGTGGCAGTGGAACTATATGGAAGACCTTTTCTCGGGGTGTAAAATATATAGCAGCTCAGGTGTTCTGTTTTTGGGTAAAATGTAACAGTATCGTTGATCTGACGGCGGAAGGTATTATATTTCCCCTTGGATGATTATCACGCAATTTTGTTGCGTACATGACGCCCCTTATTAGAACGGGCGACAAGTTTATCGCTAAAACACACCGACACAACACCATTTGCAAATTCTCCCTCAGAAAAAGCTTTCCTTCACTGGAACACTGGTATAAAAAAATGACAAGCATCTCGTCGTGTGTTTATTTATAGATCTTACTCCAATATGCAAAACAACAGGGAAAGATCTATCTGGAGCATAATTTTTCCCAGAGAACGACATGGCGTTAACTTTAAACTTGATAAAATAAACATGAGAGGCAGAGACACGTATGAATAGGTGGACCAAACCGCAATAAATTACCCACTCGTTTTCTTTTCTTAGCTTTGCACTCGCTTTTCTGTTCGTCTGTGTACTTGACTATACAACTTACTCCACTGTCACCAGAATACCGAAAAAAATCCACAAAATGAACCCGAGATGAAATGAGGAAGAGGAGAAGCACAGTACAGGGAAATTTGAACGGTGGAAGAGTTCAATGAAAATGTGTAGTAGTTTTTGGATTGTGGATAATGTCGTGTGCTTCACTTCAATACAACATTCAAAACAGGCGGGCATAAAGATACATAAATGTACACGCTCACACTAGAGAAAAAGTTTAAAGCTGGAAAGAAGCCGGAGTTTTGAAGGAAAGACAAAACAGAAACAGCAGCAGTAGAAGTAGTTGTTGTAGCAGAGATTCTCTTACAAAATGACTGCCTGGATATGTCTTCATATCACAAGGGGAATAGCTCTTGAAGGAAATTAGGCCACAGGGTGTCATTTATCCATTATTCAAGATTGGAAGAAAACCAGGGTAGATGATTGTCTGCTCTTTTCTGGTGGAAGAAGTACATTTGGTGCTGTAAAGAATGGCTACATTAAACTTATCTCCTTTTTTGTATTTGCTCTCTCTCTCTCTCTAGTCTTGTTTCTCTTGTTTAAGGAAATATAAGGGAAGGCGCACTCGCATAAAAAGAGGAAACGTATAAGAAAAGTCATCAATACCTTTTGTACTGTGCTACATATACAACGAAGACGGTTTTCCCATCACTGCCGTTTTTATGACCGTTTTACCATTTTTATCCTTGTAACTACTGACATGTTTTTCCTAGCTTGGCAGCACGAAGCAGCAGCAGCAGCTGCTGCTGCTCCTTGGAAGCAGACAATTTTCTGGTCTGAATAGATACCAAAGTACTTTGTCTGTTAGATGGGATTTTTGTGAAAAGAAGACTGAAACCAGTTTCGCAAGGCTGTTTCTTTTTTTTTGCTGTGCAAAAATAAGGAATTTTGGATAATAGATAAAGGAACGTGCAATAGGACCGACTTACACACCATGGGTTTAGGAACGCTGCTCTTTCGGAGAAAGTAATTGGATGGGTGAGAGAATGATCAAATGAAATCCTCTCAGAATAAGTGTTTCTTTTTTGGCAAAAAAAGAAAAATGTCAAAGGGCAACGTCTTAATAAACTGTGCATGTTATGGAATGCGTAGTAAACTTGCTACGAGAAGGAAAACAATGTTGGCTTTGTTGTTAGCACTACTGCGACAACATGAGAAATTTCAAACAAGGGACCGTTTGAACGAGAATAAAGAAGCGCGTATAGAAGAGGCGGAGGAAATTAGAAAGAAATTATGAAATGGTGGAAGAGTACTGGGTATCTAAGTGAGGTTGGAAGTTAAATAGTTAAAATTTATGTTTAAAAATAATGTACAAATTTGGGTTTTTGTTAGGTGACATGACAATGGAAAGAAATTGGTTGATGAAAATTTATATTTAAAATGACAACAAATTTTGCTTTTAGCCGATTAAATGCTCAAGAACACACATACATACCTGTCAGTGCTACGATTCCTTACAAAAATCAAAAATCTATGACGGCGTTGTAAAGAACAAAATAATTAAAGCCCTGAATAACACGTGAACTCCATAACAATTTAATGTGTTACTTCAAGTGAATCAGGTTCCTTTAAAAAGAGAAAAAAAGAGCACCTTTATTATTTTATTTTTTCTCATGGCCTTGCACATAAGTAATTGATAAAATCGAGTCTTCACTCTTCATCAGTGATCATGTAAAAGAAATACTCAAGATAATATAAAACAGCAGCTGATAGAAAAGTACAGTAAAAACGAAACCCTTAATCTATTGCAAAGAAGGAAAAATGGGGGTTTGATAACTTAAAAAATATACAATTATTATTGGAAAAATTGAAAAACACAGGTTTCTTCAAAACGTTTCGTAGAGTACCTTCCATTTCCAGTGGAAGCCATTACACTCGCTACTTTCGTAATTCTTTTTAAGATCATTATTTCCTACGAAAAAATGGTGAAAGGCTTGGTTCACATGGGAGTATACCTAAGAAGGGTTCTCTGTACCGTGTTCCCATGAACTAGGCGTACTCAGTGCCCACCATCAAAAACGGAAAAGCTTAGAGACAGTACATTTTTCTCATATTTCTTCGAAAAACACATTCCAACCAGCCGCCACCTGCCTGGTTCTACTATATTTAGTCCAGACCTTCTTTGTCCTTTCCTAAGAATAACAATGCGAACATCTCCCGTTTGTCTCCCTCAAAGAACACCTTTAATACCTATGCTCCATGAAAACGTAAAATAATATGCTCTAACGCGTATAAAAATCTGCTGCTGACTGGTTTGTTGTCGTTACTCAGGTAGAAAAAAGGAGAGCAAGGGCGTAGTGATCATGATGGCGGTCTTATAAAAACGTTTGTGCAAGGCGTTCACTAATGGAGGAGCTTTTTGCCAGTAATTCCGCAAAAAAACACCTCCAAGGCATTTGTGTACACATGGCATTATGAAAAAATTATAATAGACTTGAATATAAAGTTTTACTATAATAATGGTGACGCGACATTAATGTCAGAAAAAAATATTTTCCTTGTCGGCATGCCGTCCTTTACGGAAAAATTCATCAGTAAAAGACTGCTTTGGAGACATACATATTATGTAGGTGCGGTGTTTTCATCACTCCCAGAAAGGGGTAAACCTCTAAAAAAGGAGTATTTGTGGCTGTTTAAAAACAATTTTTAAACTAGGTTAACCATAGCCAAGAGGAATGAACTGACACACAAATAAAAACCGGTTTCAACAAGAAAAAAATAATTTACGAGCAGAGACAACCATTGTACCTTGTAAGTTTGGATGTTGCACGTTGCACAAGGACAGAGATCAAAATGTATAAAGTTCCCAGTATTGACATTCAAACCTGCTAACCTCCACCAGAGCCTGAAGGAAACACGTGTTAGATTATTTCACTGTCCCAATTATAGGAAATGTTTATCTTCTGCAGAAACTCATCCAAAGCGTGCATTTAAGTCTCATCTGGTACAAAATTCTTTACAAATGTAACTTCCATTAGTGACGAGAGCCCCTCCACCAAATCATCTTTTCTAAATCGGGCAACCCTAACAAAATGAAAATAAACAAGCCATGCAAAACTTCCTTTTAGAAAAGCGCTCATCTCGTTCCTTAGAACGTCTCGTCTCCAAACTTTCTACGTGGTTTTCCTTTCTCTGCCACATAACTGCTTCCACTCCCACCAGGCCCACCAATCATGTTCTTTCTTTCTTAACGTCCGTATCTGTGGCTGTTACTACGCGACACTTGGCGATAATTTGAAATGGATTTAGATACCGTAACCAGAAAAACTAAACAAAGTTTGTACTTTCCTTTCAAAATCTATGCCCTAGTATGGGTTTTGAAGTGTGTGGCGTGTCATTAACTATCGAGTTTTCGTTGTGCGCTTTACATAAACGTGTCTACATCCATAACTATAGCTCTCTACGGTTATAAAAGCTCTTCATATGTGAGCACCTTCTTCAAAATCCCGTTTAATGTGCGTGATTACCACTGTACACTGTTTCTTACCTAAATGATCCACGAAATAAAGCAATCTTGAGGTACATACGAGATGCACGTTTTTACCGTGTGTTGTTGTGCCTATTGTGTTTTTTATGCCTGAAGGAAACGGTTGAGTCACACAAAAGTGGTAAAAAACAATTTCAATGTATTCCCCACCACGTCGTTATACACTCGCTTTCTCCTTCAACTCATCTGATAATTTTTCCTGCATTTTCGCCGTAATAGGAACAGCTAGCCTAACATGTACTTGGACAATTGTGGTTTGTAAAGCAGAAATACTACTGGTGTACGTGTCGTTTTACTACAAGACGAGCTTTTTTTACATAATAGTTATATAGTATCCCTACCCAAAAGAAAATAAGGTGTGCCTGCGAAAAAAAATAAACGTGAGCATAAACGTTTCCCTATTAACCAAACCCATAATTTCTAGCGTGGAATTTTCATTAAACCTTTCCCGAATTTTGTTGCTTTTGTTCCATGTGCGGGAGTGCGGGTAAGATGTGAGCTACCAAGAAAAGGGATAACACGCAAACGGTTATTTTTCCCTAGAAAGCAATTTTTGTCCTGATTTTTGGGCCAGATTATCTCGGAAATAGTTGCTGTTGTCCCAAGAAGGGAAAAAATCACGGCATGACTAAAAAATGCAGTCGGTGAATATTCAAAGGTTTTTTGGGTGTTTTTTTTTGTTGGCGTCGTACAGTTTATGAGTAAATGTAACTTTACGTTCCTGCGACTATTTTTCTTGACTTACTTTAATATTACGTAAAAGGCGTTATGAGAAATCGGACGAAAGTCTTTAGCGGGTTTACAGCTTAAGTTAATCTCCCTTTCTGTTTATTTTTTTCGTACCAAATGTCTTCTTGAAACCCAACATGTTTGAAAGTGACGTTGTCGTGAACAGAAATATTATTTAAATCGTACCAATAAGCAATACGGCCAGAGAGCGACTAATTGCTTTATATTTTGTTACTTTTTTCATTTCTACTTCTACATAAGCAACACTAATCGTCCGTATGACTCATGTCAAAAAAATAACGATAGAACACATGAAAAAGAATAATTACAAAAAATNTTGAAAGTGACGTTGTCGTGAACAGAAATATTATTTAAATCGTACCAATAAGCAATACGGCCAGAGAGCGACTAATTGCTTTATATTTTGTTACTTTTTTCATTTCTACTTCTACATAAGCAACACTAATCGTCCGTATGACTCATGTCAAAAAAATAACGATAGAACACATGAAAAAGAATAATTACAAAAAATCAAGGTATTTGAACTGTTGATACAGTTAAGATTGGTCAATGTACTTTTAAACCATTACCAAAAGTGTACCATTATCAAGTAGTTTCGTTGAACATGCTGTTACCCTGTGAACAAAACTCAATGATTTATTTAGGGCTTTTACGGGTATCACCGTTAGGGCTATTAGGGACGCACTAACGATCGAACGACCACACAACATCATTAACACAGATAATGGGAAAGATAGACACACGCAAGCAGACTAGTTTAATGGGTGATGGGGTATGGCATACGACCCAAGGAAAGACGAAGAAGAAAGAAAAACACGAGGGGAAATGAATACGGGTTGTGCCCAGTATCTCATTGAACAATAATATTTTGTGGTTATAAATAATTGCCTTTGATATTGTTTAGTTATGAAAGCAGTCGTCAATAGAGGCTCCAGACATGCCAATCGCAGTTGAATAGCAATACAACTTGATGGAGAAGTACGGGACAATAGACGTGAACCGGGATCTGAATTGCATTTTCTTGACTGGAAAGCATTTTTTCATCATTTTCGTCAAAATCCTACACCACTGCCATTACTCCTGAACCCCGGCTCCATTCTTAGATCGGACCTACTTTTAATTATGAATTGACATGCAAATGGTGTTCCTTTTTACTGCCGCCTGAAAACAGGTGCAGAGGAAAAAGAGATGGCGAGAAAAGGGAACAAATAGTAAAATGAAAAAGAGGCAAAGAGTGAACATGATTACCACTTGTGCGAGTGACTTGTAAACATGTTGGAAGGTACTTTTAATGAATAGTCGTGTGAAGTGCAGTATGTATACGTAGAGGTACGTACCACGGGTGTACATTGAAGACTCTGACGGACAATACTACGGGGCTACGTCGTTGTATAAGCATGTGTAGGCAATTTCCTTTATACTTTTCTCTAGACGCGGGCAGACATGCAGTCATAAAAAAGAAAAATCTGGAGAGCAGTAGACCCGTTTTTACCTCATTTTTTTCTGTTATTTTTCTTGAGTGGCAATACAAAGAGATGATGAAAAAATGTAAATCTAAATAAAAATATCGATTTTCGTTTTAGTTGTGACTAGCCCCCAAAAAATAACGCGTATTTTAACACACGACGTATCCTGGAATGTAATAATTTTGGTCGAAATTTAAAACTAATAAATCAATATTTCAATGAAAATCATTTTTAATTAAATATTACATTTTGCGTAGCATGTTGCAGTGGTGCTGTAGAAAAATTGTACACGTGATTTTGTATTGCTTGTAGTTTTTTTCAAACACGTTTTGAGATTGTTTTTCACGAGCGTTATTTCCGTAAAAAACAGCAAACACGTCGCAGCTTTTAACAAACTTTAGCTCGCGGCCTACCTACCTACAAAGAAGAGGTAAGGTAGAGGAAAAATAAACGAAAAAAGAACAGAGAAACGACAACAAAAGTTTACAATCAAGCGGCTAAAATTGAAAAAGAAAAAACCTCCTTTTTTCTATACAAAGACGACTTTGTTGTAATCTGCTGGCGACGCTTTAAACAGTTTGAAAAAAAAACTCTTTGTATTTTCTGTACTAAAAAAATCCTCCATATCCATTTACTTTGTATGGGAAATAGAAAAAATAGCAGTTTTAAAAAAGGAAAATGAAAGGGGGCATTGGCCATATTATGGACGCCTTTTTTCCTGTACGCTTTGCTTCGCTGCGTTGTTGGTACTTAACGTTGAGTGCTACGAGTACCACTGCCACTGGGACGCACACTGCGTTCAAGTACCTAAAACGCTTTTTTTCTTTGTGGAGTTTGAGGTAAGTACGCCTTTTGGTTTCCATCGCGGAAAAGTTTTTTTTCCTTGCGTAGTGCTTTTACATTCGTCGTTTCTGAGAGAGATGACGGTAATAATGGGAAATTCTTTAAGGTTCGGTTTTAAAGAAAAAATGTTTTAATAGGCTGTAGTGTACCGGCTAGTAGTGACATTACATAAGAGCGGAAGTACAATTCAGAGAGATGACGGTAATAACGGGAAATTCTTTAAGGTTCGGTTTTAAAGAAAAAATGTTTTAATAGGCTGTAGTGTACCGGCTAGTAGTGACATTACATAAGAGCGGAAGTACAATTCAATTCAATGTTTTTATTGTTGCTAGAATAAGAAAGTATAGTTGTGTGCTGCCTGTTGTTTAGTTCGTTTTACTGGTGGTGTAACAGTAATTATGAGTACGGTTTACAAAGATACATAAATTCGTTTTTATACTATTAGAAGACGCGTATTATTACTATTTTTATGAGAATCTATGTCTTAACTGCTACTGCTATGCCATTAACCCTATCGAATCTATGCATTTGTGGTGGGTGTTTCAGTCGTTAATATTATGTTGACTTCGAAATTAAACAAATAAACATTGAGCACACATTGCAGTACATCGTGATGACTTTATGCTAGAGATTGGACTTACAAGATGAGATGTTTCAAAATGCCCCGCAATAATGATAACAGTACCAAGATATCTACATCACAGTATGGACACTGTCCTGTAATACATACAGTACGGTCGATTATATACCAAATTGGGAACCTTATAAGTAAAACAATCTTTGCCGAGGACAAGCACAACACAAGAATTTATTGGGTTTGAAAATACATAGATTATTTATAAGTTAGTATAAACTGAAAAAAATTGGGGCATTCGGATACAACGTTGGGGTGTCATGAAACACGACACATAAAAAATTCTAAACTGTATCAAGTTTAAAGCAATATGACATGCTGGTATGTGTATATATTGTAGACTGCGTTCATTCATTTCTTTCGGTTAAGCCCATTTTGTTTTCTACTTTTCAACAATGGCGAATAGGAACGGGAGAAAGTATAAAGGAAAAGAAAGTACTCTTGTATTCTTTCAACATCACAGCGTGTAAAATAGGTATGCAGCAGCTTAAAATCGGCAAAAAAAAATAAAAAAGTAGGGAAAACAATAACCAGTCCCCACTATAATGATTCAATGTCTGTAAAAAGCTCACAAAGTAACTCCAGTCCCAGTTGTATTGGAAGTCCAATGTCCGAGTTCTATGCCGATTTTGAAAGAAACCGAGGTATTATACTAGTACAAAAGGGACAGTATAGTTTTCTGTAATATGTAATGTTGGTGGATGTTTTGATTGAGTGGACAATGAAAATATGTGTTTATATAATACTCAATTTTGCGTCCGTCCGTTTCTCCATTTTATCCATTAACAGACAGACAAAATGAAAATGAAGACAGAGTTTTTTGGACCGTCGTGAATAAGAAAATCCTTTTATTTTCATTTTAAGAGCGCTTTCTCTCTTCCAAGAAAGTGTGAAAGTACAAAAGGAATCGTCATTCTTTCTCCTTTTTGTTCTCTGGAATGCGGAGAGAAACAACAAAGTAAAAACTTTGTATACAGCAAAACCTTACTATTCTCAACTTTAATGGTTTTTCTTTCAAAATACGTTCATCATTCGATGGTGTTGAGCGGCGCAGATATTAAGGTACCATAAATGAAACTGGGAGACGTTCCAATCATACAAAAAAGCAAACCGCTGTTTTCGGTTGCAATTTTGAGTTCTCTGTATTTAATGTACAAACTTCAGCTGTCAAAAGTAAAAGTATTTATTTATCTATTTGCTTATTAAATTACAAAAGAAAGTAAAGAAAAAAGTGAAAGTAAAAAGCATTTCCTACTTTCTTTTTTTGTTTGCCCAATATTGCCCAACCGGCGTCCATTTTTTTCAATCAGCAACTAACCAACAACAAGCCTCAAGTACTTTCCTCTACATTGTCATACTGTGAATTTCTTTCATCTTAAAGTTTTTTTTAGATCTTTATTAACGTCTGTATGTATACTTCCATATAAAAATATTTTGTAGCGAGAAGGTAACCCTAAAAAGAAACACCGAATGATGTACAAAAACAAATAGAAATTCCACCTCTCAACTTTTCCCAAAAAGAAAATACAAGTCCACTGTTTCAACTACGTAAGTGTACTACTAGCACTACCTACTACGCTACTACATGATGAAGAAAGTTTTATTATACTTTGCTCCAGTTTCTTGTCTGTTTATTTATTTTCCGTTCTTCTATAAACTTCCTATCTGGCTTTTACTTTAAAAAAAACCGTATACGTTTCTTTCTCCATTTAGATTGAAACTTTGTACAAAAACTGTACATACTTCACTTTAATATGTTCAATGTTTATGCACGCATGTAATTGGAGTTTCCTCAATTCATATCCTGTGTTTCATTCGTTTATTTCTATTCTCAGTACTCACACTGTGACGTCACAACCGCAATAAAAAGCAGTAATTATGTTGACAGTACTACACTGTAATTAACTAAAGTTCACATTATTTAGCTTTGAATCGTCTCACGAAATAGGAAACCTTCAGCAATACCAAAAATGTTACAGATATTTTCCAGCTGTTTTACAAAATTATATTTTAATTCCCTACAAATAATAGAAAATGAAATCGGATAACCTGTTTTTGGAAAAAATGTGAATGCGAATGAATTTTTATGTACGCATAATTAATATGCCACACGAAAGAGAGAAAAATAAAGATTCTTTTATTGTAGCTACCGTCAAGCTGTATTAATGTTTTATCTGTTGTGACGATGATGGATGCAAAATAAAGATTTTTTCTGAAGAATTTTCTCCTTGTTACCCTGCATATTCAACTACTGACCGTGAAATTATATACAGGGTCCCAGTTGTCTCATTTTCCATTTCGACTTTCTCCCTCCTTTTGTCCTAAAACAACAAACGGTATCTGGTATGCAAAAAACGGCTAGTCGTGCAAAAGCGTCTAGTGATGGGAGTCTGCAGTCTGCTCAGACCCCAACTTAGCAGAGACGACGTTTAACAACTGGAAAAGGATACAACCACTCCAGCTCTACAAAGTGACCTAGTCCCACCGCCAAAGAGTTATGAAAACGTTAATG